>JAKTWX010000055.1:27046-55904 GCA_030582275.1 Waltiozyma pijperi
AGAGGCAAGAATCCCCACAGTGAAAACAACACTGTCTAATGTGGAGGCTAAAGTACGGAACCCTGCGGTACCGTAGGTGAAGGATAAATGGCCTGGCTTTTGATGTGGCGCGTAAAGAGCGTGTAATTGGTCTCTGAAGGACATGGCTGTGGTTGTGGTGGGTTGATCTGAGGAGATCTCAATTGTGTTGGTGTGTGGCATATTAATTGAGTTGATAATTTATCAATTTATATATTATTTCGACGTTGCACGCTCAAATGTTATAATTGGTCCAGCCACGACCGCGGCACATCAATTTATATATAGCGCAGATCTCAGTCACGTGATAAGTAATTAGCATTATTTATCCCTTGATCCTTCTAAGGGTGGCAAACCACCAAATTTGACTTTGGTATAATCTTCAATGGATAATGTCTTGAAGATCCAATATCATACTGTGCAGTCATGTTAATCACTGGATAGTTCAGTCTTGCTTACTCCATGTGAAACACAGAAGCATACCTATCAACTTTTAACCCACCCACTGTCCCATTTACTCACAATACAACTAAATTTATTCTTTAACTCGGAGACCCCAATGCCAAACAATAAAGAAGTAGACAGTAAACTATGTCACTACCTACTCCAAGTAAGATGGATTAACTTAATCGACGGGCACTCTCAAGTTTGGACTATAGTTCTCTTCAAGATTCGAGGTTTCAATCAAATCAAAGAATTATACGAGGATCCTGAAAAGCATGAATCATTTATAAATGAAATTGATCATGTTTGTTCGAAACTTTACCCAACGATATCATCGATGATTCTATTTGGGATTTCGACCATATCGATATTATTTCTTGACCGTGAAATGTCGAACCGCGCGTTTTTTGGCGCGGGCCTTTTATGAAAATTATATTACAAAACAATTTCGCTCGCACGCACTACAACTAACAACTATATTCTTTTGGCGAATGTTCAGTAGTGACAATGTATTCCACACTGTTTTCTCTACGACATATCGTGTTTTTGTTGCATTCGTTAAACTTATGATTGATTCACTACAGATGAATCTCTACTGTTTGACGTAACAAGCCGTCCACAAATGAATGGGTTAAGAACTTGCAAACGTTTTTTCAAACGATATAAATTCAATTAGTGAGTGTTAGGGAATACGTGGGTGGGTAATTGATAGTGTATACATCTGTTTTGTTTCAATTCGTATAGCAGTTAAGAATTTTTAAGATACGGCGTAGATCATTATGATATTATGATCTCTTTTCAATGTTGTGAAGATGTTATCAACGTACTCAATCAGGTGATATGAGAATTGAGAAGCAACTAGAGTTCAAACTTCAATTAGCTGATTTTGAACTTTTGGACATTAAAGTGCCAGCATGAAGGCTGATATGTGTCAAAGGTAGTCTGTAGAATCGAGTCTTGAGTGCGCTGTGAAGGAATATAAGATCGATGGTCTACAATTAATAGTATTTAGTATTATTTATCCGTTGATCCTTCTAATCGTGGCAATTTGACCCGTATGGCACCTCCAACCATCAATGGATAATGTCTTAAAGACCCAATATCATACCGTGCAGTCATGTTAATCACTGGATAATTCAGTCTTGTTTACCCCGCAAGCTATACGTCACAGAAACATACTTTTTGAACTTTTAACCCACCCACTGACCCATTTACTCACCATACAACTAAATTTAACAACTCTCTTATGCATGCTGAACCAAAATCTTACACAATGGAGAGGTAGACAGTAAACTATGTCACTGTCTACTCTAGCTCCATAAGATAAACTTCCTAGAACAAAATCTTCAATGCTGTCATATAGTTCAAAACAAATCAACCATCCAACTATATCATTGATAGTTGTATATTTACGATTTGAAAGATATCGATATCTCTTGATGGTGAAATATGGTTGCGCGTTGTTTTGCGCGGCCCCGTATGGAAATTATACAAAACAAGTTCGCACTACTGCAACAGCTATATTTGACGAAAAAAAATCAACAACAGAAATCAAAAACAGTTAAACCACACTTATTGTTGATTCTCTCTGGAGCTGGCATTACTGTGACTACGGATATTGAGTCCTTATTGTTTGTCATTACCAGAATGGTGTTTCCGATTACCATCACATCTAACTGGTCACTGACTTCTTTCATGTATTTATTGAAAGCTGGGATCAAGTTTATCCATTCAACTAGTGAGTGTTAGGGAATACGTGGGTGGGCCATTGATAGTGTATACATCTGTTTTCTTTTAGTTTCAATTTGTATAGCAGTTAAGAAGTTTTAAGATACGGCATAGATCATTCTGATATTCGTCTTAAGGTTCGATATAAACTTCAAAGCACAAAGATATCAACGTAGGGACTACAATAACAATTCATGAACCGAACGACGACGGATATTATAAAATCAATTCGCGCAGAGCTGTTGGTGCTAGCTGAAAATAAAAATAAAAATATAATATCGATCCAATTGAAATATACCTCTTTATACTTAAACTCTGGTGTTCCACTGTTCCAACTCACACCGATCTTCATGGCCAAGAAACAATCCAAATCCGATAAGGAAGCCAAGAAGCTCCGTATGGCGGAGAAAGCCAAAAAGGCCACAGCCAAAGCTGCAAAAAGTGGTAAGAAGAAAGCTAAGAAATTAGGAGATGTTGATTCGGAAGCTGAAGAAGATGAAGATATCGATACCATATTATCCAATTTCCAGAAAGAACAAGAGCTGTATCAATCCGTGACTGTTTCTATTTGTGACCGTCCCTCGAGACGTATCAATTCCTCGATGATCGGCAACCCAATCCACACGAAACGTGAATTGTTAATGTTTGGCGGTGAGAACACAACGAATGGCTCGACACATTTCTACAACGATCTGTTCACCTTCTCGCCTGATTCCGCCACATGGAGAAAGATCACGTCTCAGAATTCCCCGACACATAGATCCTCCGCTGCCATTGCTGGGCACCCCTCGGGGATTGTCATTTTACACGGTGGTGAGTTCTCATCTCCGAAGCAAGGTTCATTTTATCATTACTCGGACACTTGGATCCTAGACTGTGAGTCGAAAGAATGGACCAAGATCGAAAGCAGACAAGGTCCTTCAGCTAGATCCGGTCATCGTATTGCCACATGGAAGAACTATTTCATTTTATTTGGTGGGTTTAGAGATTTGGGGTCCTCGACGACTTATTTGAACGATGTTTGGTGTTTTGACGTTTTAAGTTATAAATGGAAACAAATCGAATTCCCCTCCACGATGGCTCAGCCTGATTCCAGATCAGGACACTCTTTGGTTCCGTGTTTGGACGGGGCGGTGTTATGGGGTGGGTACACCAAGGTTAAAGCCGGTAAAGGGTTACAAAAGGGGAAGATTCTCAGTGATTTATGGGTGTTGAAGATGAGATCGGATTTGACCGGGATCAGATGGGAAAGACGCCGTAAAGTAGGGTATCAACCCTCTGCGCGTGTTGGTTGTTCGATGGTTTCTCATAAGGGGAGAGGTGTTCTGTTTGGCGGTGTTTACGATTACGAGGAGACTGAAGAAGGATTGGAGAGTTTGTTTTACAACGATTTGATCACTTTGCAAGTGGAAGATAACCGTTGGTACTCGCTCAGCTTGAGAAGCGGCAAGGGCCAAGCGCAGAAAGTGAGACTCAATAAGAAGAAGGGGAAAAGCGGCAGAGACGAAGATTTGGAGGCCATCTTGAACGGATTATTGAAGAAGGCCAATATCTCCGATGACACTGAAGACGAAGAAAACGCTGATGACGAAGAAATCGAAAAGGAATTGAGAAAGATGGACTACGATGAGGAAGAAGAAGAAGAAGAAGAAGAATCAGTTAGTTATCAAATAGTCAACAAATTGCCACATCCTCGTTTCAACGCCTCCACCGCTGTCGTCGACGACACTTTGTTCATCTTTGGCGGTGTTTGGGAGAAAGGTGAGAAGGATTATTCCATTGACTCGTTCTATTCCATCGATTTGGCGAAGTTGGACGGCATGAAGATGTACTGGGAAGACTTGCAGGATGTCGAGGCTGCTAAGATTGAGTTGGACTCCGACGAGGAAGAAGACGACGACGACGAAGATGACGACGAGGATGAGGACGATGAAGACGAGATCCGTGACCAGAAATTAGTCGCTGAAGAAGAAGAAGACGAAGAGGAAGAGGAAAGTGTCGCTGACGAACCAGAAATCCCAGATCAAAGACCTTGGTTGCCACATCCAAAGGCGTTCGAGACACTGCGTGATTTCTACGTTCGTACCGGTGCTTCGTTCCTCGAATGGTCCATCTCCAACGCACGTGGCGAGGTTAAAGGTGCCAAGCATCTGAAGAGAAAGGCCTTTGATCTGTGCCAGGACCGTTGGTGGGAAAGAAGAGAACAAGTCAGATTGGAAGAAGACAAGCTGGAAGAGCTGGGTGTGGAGGCTGTTGTTGAGAGAGATACCACTGCCAAGGCTGGTAAGAGAAGATAATTATAGTTGTAACTAGACGTGTAATGTACATTAATATTATAGATATATATATTCAAGCGAAATGGATCCCGACTTGGTGGAAGGCATAAAGCAGCTTCAAGAAATCGTTCTGATCACACTTCCCGGCTCTTTTCTCAGAAAGCCCGGTCTCAGCCAACACCTGGTCGATCAAACTTTTGACAATCTCCAAGGTGTTCTTGTCCTTAGCGTCGTCAATCATAGCCCCATCGTCCAAACTGGCCAAATAGGTTTTATAGTTCTTCTCCAAGATCTCCAACACCGAGCTGGACTTGAACCCGGCGTTGATGGTTCTGTTCTTTCTCACAAACACAATTCTCAACAACCCGTCCCACTCGTTGAAATCCACCTTTGGTCTTGGGTTCTTGATTTCGATTCTGACAACAGACGACTCAACCTGTGGAGGAGGTCTGAAATTGTTCTTCCCCACCTTCATCACGTGCGTCACATTGGCCCACATTTGCACGTTAGCAGAAAGACGACAATACAGAGAGTCGCCAGGTCTAGCTAGCAATCTCAATGCGAATTCTCTTTGAAACATCAGGATGGAGACTCTTGGTGGTTTTGGTTGGTTGATCAGTTTGAAAACCAAAGGAGACGAGATCTGATACGGGGTGTTCGAGATGCAAATGTCGAAATATGGTAATTCCGTTTTCATGAAATCACCCAACATGATCTCCAATTTCTTCTCAACAGGAGTACCGTGGACTCTTTTAGTTAATTCTGCACCCATTCTTGGATCCATCTCCACGGCGACAACTTTCCTAGCTTGTTCCAAAATACGCACTGTCAAGTTACCGGTACCTGGACCGACTTCCAACACGATATCTGATGGTTTGATCTGTGCCTTATCGACAATACCTTGAGCGATTAAAGGGTTTTTAAGAATATGTTGACCTAAATCGGTGTTGAATTTGAAAACGGATTGCATGTGTTTCTCAGCGGCAACTTGTGTCCCACTGGATGGCGCGGAGTACTTGTTCTGTTTAGCTGCCTTGCCCATGGTGTGTGTGGTGTGTGATGTGAGAAGTGAGTGTGAGTGGTTGATTGGACAGACTTTATAGTTCAAGTCATCAATCATATCACTTATCTCTCTCATCAGATCAATTTAATTTTAAATTTTTTATTTAGTTTTTTCTGTACGTACGCACGCACGCATCTCGGTATGGGCACTCAAATACTAGCCCTGCTGTAACGTCACATGACCAGATTATATATGATTTGTATGACTATTTGTGTGGCCTAACCAATTTTCCGCCCAGCTAGTTTTGTGTTTTTGTGTTTTTCTAACAGCTCATGAAAGGGATAATATATTCAGACGCCACCATCACCCAACAATACAAAGATAACAGACTCCCATCAACAGGCTCTTGCTCAGCTGTTAGACCAATTTCCTGGTACTGTTGCCGATTCCTTATACCACATCAATGGACTATAAAGAAGACGAATACCTACCTAACTAAGTAGATGATTTCATGTTGAATTTTGGACTTCCTATTCTATGTTTTGATATGATTTGTGAGTTAAAGGGAAAGTGGGTGGGTCTTCGGTTATTGGACTTATTATGATTCTACTAACTAGAGTAACTAACTCACTGATTGGAATTTAGTTGGAAAACGGCTGCTTGAACAGATACTGGGATGTAATGGAAGTAACATAATTCATACGCAAAGTCACATGATCCACGAGTTCACGAGGAGATTCTAAAATTTTAATATTAACGATTAGTAATCTATTAGTCATCTACTCCTGAACTTCTAAATTCACAGATATATAATAAATAAAAAATGTTGAATTCAGTAAGACCAACGTCGACGTACGCAATCCGACAATTACTTACAAATCAGCTGGATGATGATAGAAACAATCTACATAGATTTGAGACAAAATCCATTCTAGGTGTAAAGTGAAAATATTATGACAGTTTCATGTTAATATTATAAATTGTGAGTTTAAGGGAAAGTGGGTGGGTCTAGGCAGCAATACGTAGTTGTTATTATTATATAGTAGTGTACGATTTCTTACCAGAATAATTTATATGTTCAAGTCTGATGAACAGACAGCACTGTAAACTGTAATCTCAACCTAACCTAACCTAACCTAACCTAACAAAACTTGGTAATTTACTTTTATCAACAATTAACCCCCTTGGTTCAAAACTTTCAATGAATTCAACATCACTATCACCTTTCCCACCAGCGAACTTATCATATTCTGTAAATATCCCCGTGATGCTCCAACCTTGAAGTAATTTCCTCATTATCCCCACAAGGACACCCACACGATGTTTCCCCTTATTTGAATGTATCAAGACTGGATGATTCTTAGAGTTTAAAATGATTTTTAAAGCTTGATGAATTGCTTGCGGGTCATTCATGGTGAATGGTTCAGATGAGGATTTCATAGGGATATAGATGAAGTTTATCCCTCGTTGAGATAGGAATTCATAGTATTCTAAATTATCCGTTTTATCACCTAGATATATCACTGTTTGTAAGTTTAACGTTTCAAGGAATGGGAAATTAATTGGCATTGGATGTCCGGAACGATATATGCTGTCTTCGACAAGACTGAAGTTTAACGGTGGGACATATTGTGGTTGGGTCATTTTGAAAGAGTTGAAGGAGTTGAAGTGAGTGGACAGAGCTAGTTGTAAGATACTTAAAGGGTTCATTAGCAGCTTTCTTTCTTTGTTAACTTCATCACATCAAATTAAGCTTCTCATGATCCGATTTCGCTCCTCTCTCACCCGCGGGATTTGACAGAAAAAAATGTGGGCTCACGTGCTTGCACCTGAGGGCTAAAATTCTGGTCATAAATTCCGTTTTTGTGTCAGTTTGAATTTTTTTCCCGCGACAATTACACTTCCGTTTCGGGAAATATGTAAACAAATCTCATAACCGGCCGCAAAAACTAAAAAAATCCGGTTGCGTGTGCATGAAAGAAATTTGTCTGATCTGAGTCTGTGTACAGATTTGGAAACGTTCAGATCAAATACAAGAGACATTTAACCCATGTCACAGTACTGTTGATTCACATTCGTTCATTAATTGATACATTGACAAGCTGCTGCAATTAAGGAACATCAAATCAATACAGTTCTTCTTTTACACAAAAGCCAACAACTTCTTTCCATTCCTTCATTCCTCCCTTCCATCAGATATACCGGGCTGGACCTGAGTTCACATAGCTAGAGTTCTTCACAAAGCAAAGGCTGGTCCTATATCCCACCCACATGTCCACATCAACAATCATGGACTCTCCAAAGTCCTCTTCGCATAGATTAGTGGCACGTCAGCACACAAACCCAAACATCTTACACCAGTCCTCGCATAGCAAGACCACATACAAGTATTCATCCAAGTATCAGAATGGCAAAAGGAGCGGAAGCCCTCAGAGAAGCTCCACGTTATCGCTTGCCTCGCCAACGAAACTCAATGTCGTGAGGACTGATTGGTCAGAGGCGCAAAGGGAAACAGGAACACTGAAGCCACCAGCAGCACCGCCACTTCTACGTTCAAACTCCACCATGGGGCTGTCCAAGACCGACAGGTTCATACCCTCCACGTACTCCAGCTCCAACGGGAATTTGATCAGAGACGACAACGAGTTGCAACCGCCAGCCAACGCCTCTCCTTCAAGACACATCGAGGCTCAGAACAAACTGATATATCAACAAACCGTCGCTGATGCGTGTGGCTTACAGATGAATGAGAAGATTCTCCAGTTCAAGCCAAGACCGCCACAGTCGAAGGCATCGGTTATATCTTTGAACTTTAAGAACTCGCAGTACGATTTCAAGAAGAACAGCATCAATCCTTTGAGGTCCCGAAAGATCAACAACACGCCTGAGAGAGTGCTAGATGCGCCTGATTTCAACGACGACTTCTACTTGAATTTGATCAGCTGGTCCAGCGCCAACTTCCTAGCGATTGCTCTCGGCTGCGACTGCTACATCTGGAACGCCTCAAGTGGGTCTGTCGACTTGTTGCATTCTTTCAATGAGCCAATCACCTCTGTGAGATGGTCTGACGATTCGACGCATTTGTCCATTGGGAAGGAGTCGGGCAAAGTGGAGATCTGGGACATTGAGAGCTGTGAACGAGTCAGAACCATGGACACGCAGTCGGGAACAAGGGTCGGTGTGCAGAGTTGGTTTGATAACTTGGTGGCTACGGGCTGCAGAAGTGGCGAGGTCTTTGTCAACGACGTCAGAGTGAAACAGCACATGGTGAACACATTGGCCAACCATGTCGGGGAGGTGTGTGGCTTGGAGTACCGTGGCGATGGTTTGCAATTGGCCTCGGGGTCCAACGACAATGTCGTCACCATTTGGGACTGCCGGTCTTCGTTGCCTCAGTTTACCAAGCATACACACACTGGCGCGGTTAAGGCCTTGGCTTGGAGCCCTGACACTCTGTCGCTATTGGCTACTGGCGGTGGGTCCAGTGATCAAAAGATCAATTTCTGGAACACAACCACGGGCGCTAGGCTCAATACCATTGACACTGGGACTCAGATTTCGTCTTTGCATTGGGGGTCCTCTGACTGTTTCGGCAAGGAGATTGTCGCTACTGGCGGGTACCCAAACAATGCCATTTCGGTTTATTCTTATGAACATCAGATCAAAGTTGCAGAGATTGAACATGCTCATGACGCTAGAATTATCTCGGGGCAAATCTCTCCAGATGGATCTATCTTGGCTACTGTTGGTGGCGATGAGAATTTGAAATTTCACAAGATTTTCAATGGGAATGACGATTTGAACAAGATGAAAAGTAAGAGAAATACTGGGTTGGTAAGTGGTAAGGCTATGACTAGTAAGATCATGACCATTAGATAGAGAATAAGATTAGATTGCTAATTTAGAGATACATAATTCGTATAGAAGCTTTAATGATTACATATTATACCCGAATCTGCTGCATCAGTAGTGCTTTGAATGTAAGACCATGGAGCCTGGACCGTGAAGTCAGGACCGCATCTTTAAGTGTGTACTGCATACTAATGCATATCGAGTGACACAAAACCAAAATAAAATTTAAAACATCCGTATGAGATCGACACAAAACTCAAATGTAATCACATTTGCAAATACTAAAACAAGATCAAAGCAATTGGCTCTCTTGTTACCATAATTTTCTTCCCGCAAATAGTGTTTTCACAACAGTTGTGTCTCGTTAATAACAGACTTGTTCATGGCTTACTATTTTCCCTAACATCAACAGAGAATCAGCTTTGTAATCCTGAGCAGATCCTTTCTACTTCTGTACAAGGAATTTCTCTCTTGGGTGTTCATTATGAGCTATTCTATCATCTGTACACTCGCACTTCTGGAAACATTGACTCTGAAGAACAGTATGAGAGATGTACTAAAAATGAGGACTGATGATCAAATTAGAATCAAAAAAGTATAGCAATAACATGAGATATACATTATAAGATAGAACAACAATAGACAGAGAGAAAGAAATAGAAATAGAGAAATGAAAAAAAGCAACAAGCTCAGCTGATAAGCAATCATTAATAATACAATTGGAGCAAGAACAGACAGAAGAAAAGCAAGTCAAACAAACAAACAAACTATTGGGCATCCAATCTCTCACGTCTTTCCTTTTCTCTTTCCAAATTCTGGTTCAAGTAACTTAAAGCTCTCTCAACGTTTCTTCTGGCACCGATCAATTGGAACTCTCTGAAATTCTCATCGTCTTCTGGAGAAATGATGATTTGAGTTCTGGTCGATTTACGAATCTCTTGGATTCGAGAACCACCCTTACCGATCAAACAACCAACCATCTCAGCTGGGAACTTGACGATTTGTTCGTAATCTCTGGATTCAGGACCGTAATGAATCGGATAGCTGTTGCCGTTGTTGCTGTTGTTGCTGTTACTGTTGTATGAGTGTTGGTTATCGTAATGACGGTTCTCAAATCTTGATGGGGCGTAGTACTTCACGTTAGCCAAGGCTGCGCTGTCCTCTAACAAACATTTAGAGAGAATCTTCAAAGCTTCTTCAATACTGTGCGAATCACCTTGTAACTCAACCAATCTTTCATTGGATCTAGGCAAGAAATCCTTAGAGGCAACAAGCTTCACGTGGTAGACACCTTGTAGGGCTTTGATACGGGCACCTTGCTTACCAATGATGGAGCCGATTTGAGTGTTTGGAACAAGAAGTCTTAAAGAAATGACGTTTGGATCGTCTTGTCTTGATAAAAGGTTCTTCAATGGGAAATATTGGAATTCTTCTTCAGCGGCGTTGTTGTTGATCAAAGAATCAACAATCAAGCTTAACGCCTTAGCCACTGAATCGATATCACCAGAGACGGTTAGGATACGTTCCAAGAAACCTGGAACAACGGAAGAAACGGCAGCTTGAACATTGGTCTGTTCTCTAATCCCTGCAATAACGGAGCCTTGCTTACCAATGATGATACCGGCTTCCTTGACGGACACTAACACTCTGGTGGTGATCTTGGTGGTGGTGTCTGGCTCATTGGTTGGTAGCACAGATGGGTCAAAGTCCTCTGCAGATGCTGCTGATGTTGTTGTTGATGTTGGTGCCGTGGTGGTGGCAGCGGTGGTTGGGACACTTGTTTGATCAGAGGTGAAGTTGGCATCGAATAAAGATTCGGATTGGGTGGATTGTTCTTCAAGGGACATTGTTTATGGAGATGTGAGAAATAGACAATTGAGGATGTGAGATGAACTTAAAAAGTTGGGTGGCGTATAAGTTCAAAGAAAAACAGAGGGGTGAGTGTGTGAGTGAGGATGGGTAATTGTGTGAGTTGGGGAAAGAGGTAGGTGTGAACTGATGTGAATTGGTCTTGATTGAACTAATTCTGAACTCTTACGACTAATTGATATATTCAAAGTTGGAAAAAAATTTAAAGAAGTCCTTCTTTATTGTCCTTTGTATGGCCTTTTACATTCGCTGGCCTTGTTTATTTCCATCTTAATTTTTTTTAACCGCCCGCCGTCCTGCAAAAATGCAGGATTTTCACGAAAATTTTGCACAACGGAAAAACCGTCTCGAACTCGTTTGGTAAAATTAATAGCGCAAAAACAGTTTTCACAGTTACACGTGACTCAAACGGAGGGCTCTATGATTATGTAATGAAAATCATCTTATGACGCGCTTGCATGCGGCTGTAACATACTTTTCATGCAGTTGGTCATTCTTTCTCAAAGATCTGACCCCCCGAGACGGCTTATCAGCGCGTCAGCCTGTAATGAAATCGTACAACGGTTGATAATTTGCGCCAAACTTTTGATAAAATTTACACCACAAATTATTAATCCGTCTTAGTAATTTAACTACTGTCACCTGGGCTGTATAAATACTCTTGATATTCCCACTTTCTGCATCAAAAAGAAGAATGATTTATTGTGTCATCACATAACAATAATACTAAACGAAATGTACGCCAGAACTTTTTCCACCACCGCTAGACAATTAATCAACTCCACAGCCAAATCCAATACTGTTCTTCTAACAAAGACCATCAATCCATCTTCCGCTAGACTTCAAGTTGGTAACTCTTTTGAATCCTTCAAAGAATATAGAAAATCTGCTATCCAACATGGCCCATTAAAGAAAAACTCTAAATTATTCACCACCACCACTGCTGCTGCTGCTCCTTCTGATAACCAAAACAACTGGTTGAATGAAAAGGCTAGACAAACTGCTTACTAAACACTACTACTTAATACCCTGATATTGGTGTCTGCCTAGTCTTGTGTTCGTGCTGGTAACGAATACATGTTTGATTATGAATCTTTGATAGTATTCAGGCCCTCATCCAGTTCACTTACTCACATACAAACGATATGAGCCTTGATGGTTTTTATTCTTTTTTATTTTTTTGCATTACATCGTAATATGCTTTCGAGACTAGTCATATTCGGTTCCAAGGTTCTCGTTTTCTCAACTGATACTGCTACTAGTGCTGTTGGTATTACTTTTGGTTTTCTACAAATTATATATAATTCTAAATTAGATGTTGTATATATTGATTTATTGGTTTAACAGTTTAATGTTGTAGTGATATGATCAAGATCAAAGTTGGTAAGTTTTAACTTTTAAGTCCTCGCTCATGATTTCAAATCTCAAACTCGGTCGGAGTCAAAATATCGGAGTTAGGAAACAGAGTCTCGGTCTTCAGACTCCAGACTCCAGACCCCCGCGCGCAAGTCCTCAAAGTTGAGACTTGAGACTTGAGACTTGAGTCCTGGGTCTTGAGTCGTCCATTAATTCGCGACAGGTCCTGGCCCAGGCTCGCACGTGATCATCAACCCCGTCCGAATGGTCAATTAGAATTGATTCTATACTGATATATCTTTATCTAAAAATGAGGCACCCCTAAACTGGTCAAAGTCATGTTAACGACACTGAACAAACCCTCCCCTAAGACCAGCCCACTGCTAAACACAATCATTGCGGTTTTCCCCTCAGCGCCAACTCTTTTCATCCAAACATAGGCTATGACACCGCCAATGAACCTAGCGATGGTGAAAGAAGGAGTGTTATAGATCCCGATACCAACAGCGACACCCGAGGGCAACCAAATGAGATAGCGCTTCACCGCTTCGTTGTTCTTGTAGATGTTCTTCACTAGCGAAATGACACCGAATATCAACCCAAACGCCACGGAGAACTCAAAGGCATAAGGCGGTAAGCCCTCACCGGTGACTAATCTTGAACAATCGATCCAAATAACCGCCGTGGGGATTCTAAAGACATCGTTGGGGATCTGATACACCTGGTTGTACACTTTGTACATGATCGAGGAGAGGAAAATCGACCACACGGTGCCGATCATCTGAGCGATGAATTGCGCCTTAGGGGACGCACCTAGCAAATGCCCCGTCTTTAGATCCTGCATCAAATCGCCAGCTTGTTGGGCCCCTGCTTCTGCAATGGCACCGGCAACCAAGTTGACTAGCACGGCTCCTGGGTGGTCTCTTGGGACAACGAGGGCAAACACCAACTGGGACAACTTGCCGATACCGCTCACGGGGTTCAAATCGGTCTCACCTAGGGCTCTAACCCCGAGAATCGAAAGGAACAGAGCTAGGACAATGGCGATGACAAGACAGTAGACTGGGACTATGTCAGACCCAAAGAGATAAACCATTGTGGCGATGCAGAGAATCGAAGATAAGACCAACCCAATGACAACGGTCTTAGTCCCCACCAAGTATTCAGCTGCGACTTCAGTCTCCTCCTCTTTAGAACTAGACCCAGACCCAGTGATAGCAGTGTTATGTTTCTCATCCCAACGTTGATACACCTTATAAAGCGACTGCACCGTGACGACGACAAACGACACGACGGAATCAGCAACCATAACCGAGAGAGAAATCCATAGGATCCAACCTTGAGCCCCTGTTTTCCAATCATCAATTGGACCCGGGGCCCACTGTAAATGCCTAGCCAGCGGGGCTAACACCGCCCAGCCAAGAACACAGCCAAACAGCATGTATGACACCGTTGGGAGACCCATAATTATCCCCTGGCCGATGTAAGCTGGCGAGGGCTGTAAGGACCAAAGGTAGGCTTTGTTGAGGTGTGAGCCAAAGATCGGGATGTTGCGGATCAAAGGGAAGAAATACGAGGCCACGGTGTACGTTGAGGAGACTGTGAAGGTGAGGGTTAGCGATTTGAGGTTCTCGTTATATGATTTGTCGTTATTAACCGCTTTGATGTTTTGAGATTCTAATAGTGGGGAGGCTTCAGTTGTTGTTGTTGTTGGCGCCACGATGGTTGTGTCTGTTGAGTTTGACCTTGTGTTTGAATCGTGGCTTTGATGTGAGTCTGTGGAGATTGAGTCGTCTGATTCGTCGCTGAGCAGCAAATCGTTGTATTCGTGTGGAAGCCTGTTGGTTTTGTTCTCGTGCAAATCGTGGTGCACCTCTGTGTTGTTCAGCACGGAGATTAAAGTGGCAGTGGCGCTTCCTGAAGGAAACGGCAAGTTCTCCTTGACGACCACTTGTTTTCTCAAAGGAACAGCAAAGAAAATCCCAAAGAAGGCCAATCCTGTTGACCAGATGAACAGATCTGTCAATGAGAAACGTATCAGTTTGCCCGTCCCACTTTCGGACTCTTTGAGAAACTTCTCAATGGCAGGGACAACGCCTACAAACCCATACGCCAAGGGCCCAGTCCCTGTGGCGACAGCGATACTTTGGATAAACACGTTCTCCACATCTGTGAACTGATAGCTCAGCGACTTGGACAGATTCTTGAAAATGGCAAAGGATAACAAGGCAGAAGGTAAGGACATCATTGAAACCCAGCCTGTTTGTAAACCAAACTGGAAGTTGGAAATAAGCACAACGGAACCTATCAAAAGTCCAGCTATGATGGCTCGCGGTGTTATCTGCTTGATTGCTGGTTTGAGCTGCCATGGGATCGATCTCCAATCGGAGTCGTCGTCTTGCTTCCGTAGCTGTGTTTGGGTGGGCATGATGTGGTCTAGTCTATGATCTGGTGCGAATATTCTGTGTGGGTGAGATTGACGTTGATCTCAGTGTTGTTGAAAATCAGTTGATCAAACATAGAATAAATACTGAAACTTTTATAGATGTATATATATAGAGATGACACACTGATGACAAATTTAATATTAAGGCTTTCCCAGATAACAACCGCCATCTCGATTCTCCTCCGTGTATTGGGAAAAGTGGGAAAACTGGAAAACAATTCCCTTTGTGGAAATCCGCAAGGTTTCAAGCACGTCATTTTTAGAAAACTGTGGCTTAAAAACCCAACCCACACACCACACAAAATCGGATCGGGAAATAACTCCGCAAATTCGCAATTGTGAAATACAGAAATTAAGAAAAATGAAGGACATGTGCCGGGATCGAACAGGTGTCAGGGGAAACTTCGATTCTCACGTGATTTGGATGTGTCAATTATTTTTTTTTGTATTTTGATTTCTTGCTTTGATGAGCTTAACACAGTTAGTGATGATAATTTAAAAGTCAATTAAACCGAGTTCACTTGTCAACCACACAGTATGAACAGCATCAAAGAATCATCAGATCTTGAATCAATATCAGCTGTGATTAATCAAAACAGTTATGATCAAGAAACAGGTGTCAGAAGAGGGCTTAAGACCCGTCATATCTCCCTCATCGCAATCAGTGGTATTATTGGGCCCGGGATCTTAATCGGGGCAGGGATAACTTTGAAAACAGGTGGACCCTTATCGTTATTATTATCAGTGATTGTCATTGCCCTTGTGGCGTTAAGTGTTATGAATTCCTTGGGGGAGATGCTGGCGATTTATCCTAACGGTGGCGGGTTCATCAGTATCGTTAAGAAGTTCCATTCGATGCCTCTCGCTGCGGTGATTGGGTATTCATACCTCATTGTTTGGTTCTGTGTTCTTGCTAATGAATATAACACTTTGAGTTCCATATTCAACTTATGGGACCCCCAGGGGAAAGTCCCCAGTTATGGCTACATCTTGCTGTTTTGGGTCGGGTTCCAGGCGTTCCAAATGATAGGAGTTGAAGCTTTCGGGGAGGCAGAGTATTGGCTTGCCTGGGTTAAGATCCTGGGGTTGCTGGCGTACTATGTGTTCAGTGTTGTTTACATCTCTGGTGGAATCAAAGGAAGGCCAGCTATAGGGTTCCATTATTGGAAGGAGAGCGCTACTATTGGCGGGTTTGGCGGGTTCTTGAAGAATCTGGTGTTTATGAGCACGTTCTTTTCAGGGATTGAAAGTATCAGTGCCACTTCCAACGAGACGAAGAACCCCTCCGTGGCTATTCCTAAGGCTATCAGGCTGACAATTATCCGAATCGTCTTCATTTACTTCTTTGTGGCGCTGTTCTACGGCGTCACTGTTTCTCCCCTCGACCCTCGCCTGACCTCCTCTTCCAAATCCTTGAAGGCTCCCATCGCCATAGCCATACAGAATGCTGGTTGGAATCAAGGAATCCAACTGGTCAACGCCTTCATCCTCGTGACTTGTCTCAGTGCTGTGAACTCTTCGATTTACATTGGTTCGAGAACGCTGTTGAATTTAAGCCATGAAGGACTGGCTCCAGCATTCGTCCAATTGAAAACCGAAAGCGGGGTCCCATGGGTCTCGGTAACCATTGTCAACCTTCTGGGGCTCATCTCAATCATGAACGTCAAAACCGGTGCTCAGGACGCGTTCAGCTACATCGTCAACATCAGCGGTGTTTCCGTGTTCATCGTTTGGGGGATTATCAGTTTCATCAATTTGAGAATCCGGAAAGCTTGGGCCATGCAGGGGTTCCCATTGGAACAGCTACCGTACCGCTCAAAGTTTTTTCCCTGGGCCACTTACTTTGGCTTGTTCTTCAACGTTTTGTTCCTGTTGATTCAAGGTTGGGATGTTTTTAAGCCTTTCGATGTGAAGACTTTTGTCGATTGTTACGTCTTGATTCCTTTCAGCGGTGTTCTGTATGTGGTGATTGGTCTGCTGAAGGGGTTTAGGCTTGCGAAATTGCAGTCGATCGATTTGCAAGATGGGATGAGAGAGGACTTGGAGAAAGTGGTGGTAGTGGATTCTAATGAGAAAGGACAACGTTCTACAGGTCAATCTTGGTGGACTTATGTCATATGAATGTCGGTAGATTTAACAGCTAGATCCTAATTATCCGTGTTTAGCTGGAATTGACGTAGCTGATCGGTCCTTATATCAAAAAACTAAAATTGATTATGTACGGCGTGTCGCAGATTGTTGAGGTTTTGCACCTATCTCACGTGATGTAGAAAGGTGTTAAGTATCTATTTACAATGGTGTGAATAGAGTGTTAACCTCATTTTGACTTGGCTTATAAAATACTATCTAGAGCTATAATAAAAACAGGCTAAGTAAAAGAACAGGGAATCTTCTCCCTTTATAGAAGATCTCATAACGAAATGAGGTTATAATTAGAGAACATGTAATCCTGAAAGCAACTTGCGTGATCTAAATTGTCCTCTTTCGGAAATATTATACTGTGTCATTTCGATCGGTTCCTTAACACGGATATTCAATATGATATATATTTATAAAAAAATATTATTATTTTAAAATATTTGTTTATAAAATATTGTTACAACCAGCTATAGGCCAAATCATTTTAATTTATAAATTATATTTAAGGAATTATAATATTTAAAATAATATTATTTATTTATAATAATTTGACCAATATGTTTTAATAATATAAATTGAAACGGATTATATATTTTAAAAATTAATCATATCTTGATAAATAATTAAAATTACGTCGACGACGTCGTCTAAAACAATAATATCAAACTGGCGCAGCTGCTGAATATTACTAGTATGTACATTACTAGCTGCTAGATATATTTTAATTATAGTATTGTTGAGGTTTACTACCTGTCTACAGATGTATAGATAGGATTTGTACCTCATTTTTGACTTACTTTATGAAATACTATATAGAGCTATGATGAAACAGACGAAGTACAAGAACAGAAATTGTTCTCGTTTAAATAGACGGTCTGGAGAGAAGAGAATGGCAAATCCCGTAGCAGATCCTTAATCACGGGATTCGCATAACCGATCCGACAACCTGACCGGTTCCCTAACATTTCGATAATATATTGAGTACTCTTCTAAATTGCTGTCAGATCAAGTCAAATTAATAATCTTATAAATATTATATAATTTTGGACTTATTGATAGAAAAGACATTATAACCAAGCCCAATTCAATGATCCATTCATTTCTAATAATTACTTCGTCTCATTTGTAATTTTTCAATTTCGATTTCGATTTCAAATTATTTTACATTTTGGGTCAAACGGTTACCCACTGTGGAATTGGCTCTGCACGTGACCACACACGTGACGGATTTGCTTATGTCAGACTGCGCCCCAGACTTTTGGTTTTGAGTCGATTCTCCTGTTTCTTCTCCTAAGGTGAAATATTTTGACACTTGGATGCATGATTAACTCATCTTATATAGATCAATCTGACTTGCAGAAATCTATATTGGATTCAATGGGTTTGGAGTTTTCTGTTTATTATACCTTAAAGGTGAAATTATCAATGATTTGAGACTCTCATCTGGCCGGAGCGTCCAAACATCGAGGGACAAAGTGAACATAGATTGATTTTATGAGAATAAAAATTAGATGGTTAGAATGGCAAAGCTTCAAAGATTATTTTTCATTACCACTCATGGAAGTGTTTGATGTCCAAATAAGGTTGACAAGTTAAGGAGATTTATCAATTTATATTGGTGGCCAACCCATTGTGTGACGGATTTGCTTATGTCAGACCACGTTACCGGTTTTTGAAGATTTTTGGACCTAAAATATTATTATTTATATTATTTTCCGCGCTATATATTTCTTTATATAACCTGCAGATCATATTATCATGAAGAGTAACTTATAAATTAACATAATATCATATACACACCAAGTTTTCTAGCTAATATATTATAAATTTCAAAATATTACATCTATCTTATTATATGTACAAAGAATTCTACTATAATATACAATTACAACTCTCACCGTGGATAATTCATCTTTGCAAATCACAAATAACCGTCTTCCCAGTCCTCTGACAATCCAAAACAATCCATTTAGTCCCTCTTTTAGACTCCTTAACCAAAGCACTGTAGATATTGTTCAAGAAACTTCTAGGGGTAGTTGAACCAGCAGCACCACCAACCTTCCGAATCCATTCATCCTTTTGTCCGTTAATAGAAGTCATAGAGATCATCTCCAAGGCCTCATCTTTCAAGGCGTCAATTGAATAGATTGGCGACTCTGAGATTTGTGTGAGAATGTCATGTGTCTTCAAACGGGTTTGTTGCTCATTAGTGCGACGGTCCTTCTTATTGGATCTCTTGGCGTTCTTGGTTGCTTCATTTGGAACGTAGATCACCTTTTGATTCTCTGGAAGGGTCAAAGTCATTGAGCTGGATAGTGGATCATGGTCATCTAAACTGTTAGCCAAGTTGCTGTATGAAGATGAAGCTGATAAGGAGATTTCGTTATTGTTGTTATAAGGATTGTTGGATGCTGAACTGGTTGGGACTGGCTTATCACCAATCTCACCCAAGAGAATAGAGATCAGTTCGCTGATATCAACATCGATATCGGTACCCTTTTCCAAGTTCTTCAATTTGAATGGCTTGTATTTCTTCTTAGAGCTGCTAGCACTCCCAGTGAGAGAAGTCTGCTGTTTGATCAACACAATCCAATTGGCACCATCTCTCTGAGCAGCCGTGACAATGTCTTCAATACTGTTATGGCAATTCCTCAAAAGGTCAGCTGAGATACCCTTGGACCACAACTCACTGACAGTCTTGACACCATATTGTTTCCAAATAGAACTGTTGAAACTGGTAACAATGACATCACATCTCTTAGGCTTCCATTCAATGTGAGGCTCAGATTCTTTATCAGCATCAGAGCGTGACTTCTTTGACACGTAGTTGCTATGATTTCTCATGTACTGCTCCATATCTGAGAACAATTTCAAACAGCCCAAGTTGAACCCAACAGCATGTTGTGGGTTTGTAGCACGGCTCCCTGAAGGTCTGGCCAAATGAGAGATCAATTGATCGTATCTCCCACCGGCGACAATTATGTCTCTTCTTTTGGTGTCATTGACAGCTTGGAACATGATCCCGCCAGTGTAGAAAGAGGAATTGTAGTTGCTCAACGGAGAGAACTTGACGGTAGTCTTCACACCCAAAGTTTTCAAATAAGTCAAGACTTTGGAGACGTAACTGAGATAATTCTCCACCTTGGCTAAATGAATGCTATCGATCATGATCTTGCTCAAACGAGACTTGGCAACATCCAAAGGCAACTCAAAGTCAAACTTCTCCAATTCGTGAAGCACTGTGGTGGCTATTTTCAACTGGTTTCTTAAAGTGGCAGTCACTTGTTTGAAAGAACTTGTGAACTTCAAAGAGGATAGCGTGTTCAGAACGATAGGTCTTTGAGCTTTGTCAATCCCACAGAAGTCGAAAATGGTATTCAGAATCCCACTGTGGTTGATAATCAATGAAGTTGAGGTGAAGATAGGAAATATGCGGATAATCTCATCAACAACTTTGATGGCCTCAGCATCATGATATGGCAAATCAGCAGGATCTGAGCTGACAATATCGAAGTCAACTTCAACGAATCTCAAAGGCTCCGAAGAGGCACTACCAGTATCATCTGGTCTGTAGACGTATTCGACTCTGAAGAACTTCTCCAGCGACACCGAGTTCCTAGACAAGTATCTGGCCATTGGTAAAGTCAAGTCATAAGCAAACTGTAACACGGAACCTGTGTGATCCAAGACTTCGTAGACATTTTGGAGATTGTAGAGCGGTGACTTAGGAAAGACCAAGGACGGTTCATGACACTCAATAGCGCCGTGGATTTCAAAGATGTCAGATATCTTCTTGAGCATATCCAGCTGTAGCAACTGATTAGGAACGGTGATTTTCTCCTTCTTCTTGTCGTATAGGATGTCATTGGCGAGATTGTATGGCTGCGTGAACAAAGTGTCTCTGACCTGAGCTTGCCATGGTGACGAAGGATCAGCCAAGTTCTTAAGAGCTTCCTTGACAATCTGATCCTGTTCCTTCACTGGTAACAAACCTGATTGTAGTAGCTTATCAGCGGTAGGTCTCAGTTCCGGACTGTGGTTCAACAACTGTTTGATGATTCTTTTCTCGATGGTCTTATCGGTGTTGTAGTCAGAAGGAAAGCAGATCTCGGCAGTTCTCAAACCTCGTAGAACCATGACTCTCTCCATACCAGTGGACAACTTATGGACCATTTCGAAGAAGATAATACCCAAAGAGTACATATCGACCTTCGAATCGTAGTTACCGTTGCCGGTGAGCACTTCGTTAGCAACGTAAAGAGTAGTACCGACATCCGAGGTCAAATCTTCAGAGTAGGAGTTCATGGCACTCTTATCCAAAGAAACATTGGCGTTGTTACCAGAAACAGAAGGGGAAATATGAACATTCTTGGCCAAACCGAAATCACCAACCTTGATATTTCTTGATTGATCGATGTAGATATTGGAAGGTTTCAAATCACGATGGATGATACCTTGCGAATGGATATGACTCAAGGCTTCAAGGATCTCTCTGAATAAACGGAAGTATTCATCTCTTTGAGTCTGTAAGATACCAGCGGTGATAAGATCGGATAAGGAGTGGTTCTCACAGTACTCCATCTGAATGAACAAGGTACTCATGATTCTAGGGGTCTTTCTCTTCACATTCAGTTTCAAAGGGTGGCTGGAGTCAGTTTCATTGTAGGAATCGTCACTGTCGACCTCGTCTCCTGCCCCTTCCTCGTTGTCGTCATCAGAATCATAACCAAACTCAATTTCTGGACCATCATGCATAGAATTTGAGACAAAATCAAGAGTGTGGCTTCTGCTTTGGTTGAGATATCTAATTGGAGGCGCTAAGATCTCTGAGTCCATGCCACTGTCTGATTCAATGTCACTTCCGCTGTCGTCGACATCATCATCCGAGCCTTCACTATCAGTTTCAAAAACATTGTTATCGAAATCAACACCTTCTTCAACCCAGGCAGCGTAGTATCTGACAACATACTGATGGTTCAGTCTGGCCAATAACATGACCTCGTTCAAGATGGAAGTTAAACGGTGCTCGTGGTGGCGAATCTTCTTAATGGCGTAGAATCTACCGTCAAGCTTGTTTCTAGCCTTGATAACAGAACCAAAGGCACCTTTACCCAAGAAGGCACTTTCTTCAAAATCATGAGCATAACGGGATTGGATACCCATAGTGTTTGACCCAGAGTACGAGAATCTTGTGCCGTTGTTGAAGCTTCGTCTTGGATTGGTGGATCTGGAAGGGTATGAATCGATCGACAGAGTGGTGGCCATCCCTGTGGATAAAGCTTCTTCATCGGTGCTATAACCGACATTTCCACCAGCGGCGCCATTCAGCGTGGTTGTTGATCTTGAAGTGTGGATCAGATTAGGATTGTTGACACTGATATTGGTTCTCAAGAACTTGCATGGTAATAGCTCCAAAGGCGAAGGTCTCTTTCTGGCCTTCTCGACAAATATGTTCTTCATGAACTCCTTAAGAGACTCTTCCATTGGCACAAGGCTCATAAAGTCCATAGGAGTATCATACGAGGAGACAATATCTGGGCCTGCGATCAATTGAGCAAACAACACACCAATGTTCCAAATATCTGTCTTTCTTTGTGGCTCACAGTACTTCCCCTCTGACAACTCTGGAGCTTTCCAATATGGAGAATCCTCAATGTCAACTTCTTTCATGTGCGACCTGTTCGGATAAGTTGAGAGCATATGTAAAATTCTATGACCATACGTTGGATGCTCAAGCTTAGCTGTGACGGAACCCAGATCAGAATTGTTCACCAATAAGATGGATGATATGTTGATGTGCTTGTGTGTCATACCGTTTTTGTGTAGTGATTCCAGACCGGTGATGATTTGGATGATCCAAGCTCTAGCCAAGGCTAAATTGACGAATTTCACAGTTGATAACAACGTGTTTGCATGTCCCACTGAGGAGTACTCTGTGAGAAGAATGATCTTGTAAAGGACCTTCTGCTGTTGATTACCAGGCCCATGTTTCTTCTCAATTGGCACGATACTGTAGGAGTACAAAGTGGCGATGTTCTCATGTCTGAAGTTCCTCAAAGCTTCTAGTTCCCTTTCCAAGTCTTGAAATTCCTTCTTACCTTCAAAAGTGGAGAAATGAGGGTGATCCAACGTTAGCTCTGTCAAAGTAAGGAGAGTTTCTTCATCAATTCTGGAGAGCTCCTTGTTGTATAGATGATGGTGAGGCGATTCAACAGAGAGATATGGCTTAACAATGGTCTGTTTAGCAAACCCAAAGATCCCAGTTGGAGTCATAGCAGTACATGTGATGACCGCCTTGAACCTGACAGAGACATTTCCACTGTTAGAGAACAGTTTCATAACCATGACGTTGTCAAAGACAAATGCCTTACCAGCATCCACCAAATCCTCAGGGGGAAGAAGAGAGCTTTCTTCCAGCTTGTCTAGCTCAACAGAAGACTCCAACTTGTCATACTTATTGACGTTATCCAGGGTACGCTTCTTGACTTCCTGTTGGATTAGATCTTGCTGCATCTCATACTTCTTCAGTCTCTCAGCTTCATCTCTCTCAGCTTTGGACTTTTCTTGGGCTTCGATTTTGTCCTTCTCGTCTTTAAGTCTCAGCAATCTCTCATCTTCCAAAGAGTTATTGTTGATCTGTTTCTGGAAATCAACCAATCTTTCTCTGACCCATTCTGCAATTTCAAAGATCATCTCCTGCCCCAGCAATTCCTTACACTGGGCCTTGATCTGATCCTCCAAGAACTTGACTTTACTGGAGAGGATGTTCTTTGGGTTCTTGATCAAAATAATAGGTGCTGTCTGTGGATAGGTGGCTGTGAACTCAACGTATAAAGTCAAAGAAGATACTTCTTTCTTAATCGATTCATCAAAGCTTTCATATTTGAAATTCAATTCAAACTTAGGGGGAGGTTGACGATTCCAAGTGGTGGATGAGTCCGTCTTGTCCACAAAGTAATCAGAGTAGATGGATTCAATAGCCTGTGCTTCATTGACTTGCACTTCATAGTAGTCCTCTAGAGTGTTACCGTCTAGGGCGGCTAATACTCCCATCTTGTCCATGGTTGCTTGTTTCTCTTGTGATCTGTTGAAAGTTTCGTATGGTCGTATTATGCGATGATTACCCAAGTTTCACTAGAATTGTCTTTTAGTAAAATCTTTCCTCTCTAAACTGTCTGATTGGTAGAATATTGTTAGTATTTTGAGTCTAAGGGAGGACATGGGCGGCAAATCGGTGTAGTAGTACTTACAGCTTTCACTAGTTTAGAACATCACGTAATTTGATAGTCTTTAGGCAGCGATAGAAATAGGGAATTGGAATTGAATAAAGGGGGAAAAAGAGATAAGAGGAGTAATAGTAAGGAAGAGTTGATAGATATTAAAACAAGGGAGTGCAATTGATGGCGTTTAGTTAGAACTTTAAGCTGGAATACAAGTTGTATATATAAACCCAGCGGTAAGGCATGGATTATTGGATTTTTAGCCCGCGGGAACCAAGAATTTCCGCGAAATTCACACTAAGCGGCATGATACGGCAAATATTATGCTAGTTATTTGTATGGGGAAATTAATTCGACTCATCTTCAACTATGAATCATCTCTACATGATATAAGATTGGAAGTTCTACAGCCTTACAGCCTTACAATCTACAGTCTCAAGCTTCAAGGAGGTTACTACTGACTCATATACGAATCTATCATCAATTATTCTACTAGTATACACAACTTATATTATTTACAATGTAACAGCCCCCCAGCCCCCCAATTAGACAAAGTTCTCCTCCAATAGCCCTAATTTCTGCATTCTGACCTTGACGGCGTTTCTGTGGCCATCTAGGCCTTCAACCTTAGCAATGCTCATGACGGCTCTGCCAATGTTTTTCAAACCTTCAGGAGTGACATCTTGAGAAGTGATGAATTTCTGGAAAGTGGCGGTGTTGACACCAGAGTACATACGAGCATAACCGTAGGTAGGCAAGGTGTGGTTTGTCCCTGAGGAGTAATCACCCAAGGATTCAGGAGAGTAGGCACCAACGAAGATGGAACCAGCGTGATCGACGTCCTTAACGAATGAAGCAGCGTCGTTCAATTGCAAGATCAAATGTTCTGGGGCGTATTGGTTGGATAAGTCGATGGCCTTTTCATAAGAGTCAACCAACAATGTGGTGGAGTGCTTAATACAAGCTCTGACAATGTCGACTCTTGGTAATGCTAAGGCTTGCTTTTCAACAGCTTCTTCAATCTCAGCCAATTTCTTTGGTGAGAGCTTAACACCGATCAAGATAACTTGGGAATCAACACCATGTTCCGCTTGGGACAACAAATCAGAAGCGACGAAATCAGCATCGGCGTCCTCATCGGCAATGACAAGCACTTCGGATGGACCAGCTGGCATATCGATGGAGCACAAAGCAGTGGTATCGTTCTGAATGTACATCTTAGCAGCAGTGACGAACTGGTTACCTGGCCCTAAGATCTTATCCACTTTAGGAACAGATTGGGTACCGTAAGCCATGGCAGCGACAGCTTGAGCACCACCAGCAAGGACAATCATCTTAGCACCAACCTTGTGCGCAACATAGGCCACTTCTGGAGAAATGGTACCGTCTTTACGTGGAGGAGAGGCAAGAATGATGTTGGAACAACCGGCAACGTTGGCTGGGACACCTAACATGATGGCGGTGGATGGTAACACAGCGGTACCACCTGGGACGTAAAGACCAACGGAGGTGATTGGTCTGGCGAAACGGGAACAGACAACACCTGGTTGAGTTTCGACAGATAGAGTTTCAGTTTGCAATTGAGCAGCGTGGAATTTTTCAACGTTTGAGATGGAAAGATCAATGGCATCTCTTAGTTCTTGAGAGACAGCGGCGTATAAGGAAGGATCGAATGGGGCCTTGATCACTGGAGAGGACAGTTGAACACCGTCGAATTTGGCTGTGAGGTTCAATAAAGCAGCATCACCTTCGGACTTGACAGCGTCGATGATTGGGTTGACCAACTTCATAATGTCAGAGGTCTTTTGGACTGGTCTGTCCAAGGCAGCCTTGATTTCAGCTTCAGAGGCGGTGGAGGCATCGATGACTTGCATCTTGATTCTTTCTGGTTCAGCAGCAGCAGCAGCAGCAGCAGCAGGTTCTTCGGTCTTTTGCTTCTTTTCAGCTGGCTTGGAGTCTTCAGTCTTAATGAACTTTGGCTTGGCATCACCTTTTCTTCTGGTGATCTTCAAACCCTTCAAGTCCAAGTTTCTTTCAATGTCAGCCAGGGAGACGCCGTTCTTGACACATCTGGCGAGAGCGAAGTACAACAAATCGGCACATTCCCAAGCGATGTCTTCCTTGGTTTCAGCTTCAGTGAGCTCTTCAGCTTCTTCTTTGATCTTAGCCTGTAAGAGAGCTTCATCGGTGAATAATCTCTTGGTGTAGGACCCTTCTGGGGCATTCACGAGTCTGTCTTTCAAAGTGGCTTCTAATCTGGACAAACCGGTCAAGTCACCGAAGCAGGAATCAGTCTCTAAGTGACAGAACCCAACCCCGGTTTGAGTGACAACGAAGTTCAAACAGTCACCATCACAGTCCAAGTCCAATCTGATCAATTCTTGGGTAGCGCCACTGGTCTTACCCTTGAACCATAAACCGTGTCTTCTGGATTGGTACACACCGGCCTTGTTGGCAATGGCAGCCTTGATGGATTCCTTAGAGGAGTAAACCAACCCTAATGAGTGACCAGCAACATCAGTGACAAGAGTGGTGTACAAGCCATCAGCACGATCACTCTTCAATCTTGGTAGTAACAAATCGGCAATGTTCAACTTACCACCTTCGACGGCATCCTCGGTGGTCAATGAAGAAGCAGCGATGATTGGAGAGATACCAGCTGTGACCAAAGAGGCAACGGCGATGTGAGTGGTATCGATGATCTCAGCATAAACTGAAAGAGATTCAGGAAGGTTTTTCAAATTACCCAAAGGTTCGGTGGATGGTAAGGAGAAAGCCTTGACTTTTTCGTAAAACCCAATGTGGGAGGATTCGGTTAATCTTAAGATAACACGATCAGAAGGAATACCAGCATCGATAAGTTCTTGATATTGAGATTCTGCGATCAATAATTGAGAAACACCATTGTTTAGTAGTAAGATAATGTCATCGATGGCGATTTCAGACACAGACAGATCAACGTTGAGTTTGATTTGAGAGAAAGATGGCTGTGATTTGGTCAATTCTTTGAATTGTGTCAGTTGCTCAGAGTTACTGATCTTAAATAACAACGAACCTGTGACGGAGATCTTAGTTAGAGATTCGATCTCAACTGGACCGCTAAGATCGACGTATGGGAGAAGTGGATATGGCATGTTACTGAATGCTTCGATTTGTGGGTTTTGATTTGAATAGTATCAAAGTTTCAAATAATCAAATGTCAGAGTTAAATTAGTCTTTAAAAGTAATTATTTTTCAGCTCTACCGTATAACATCACTCCATAGATTTTAGATATGAGTCAAGTTCATTTGAAGCAGTTGATGATTGTAGTTCGCGAACACTAGTTTAAGGCGCGCGCGTATAACCAAACAGATCCGGGGGTGGGTTCTCGGGTGAAAGGGTTCATAACACGCCTTACCCGTTGGCTGATTGGACGAATTGGGGGGTTCCGGGATTTTTTAGCCGAAGACGGGGTGATTAATTTTCGCCGGCCTGTAAATCCATTGGCACGTGATAAAAACGAGGGCTGCATTATGCGCCATTTGCATAAGCTTAGTCATCCGATTTGAGATCTGAGTGTCCGCGTTGCGCGGAGGCGGAGGGCGAAAAAGCTACGTGTCTTCCCAGAAACCCAGATCCGCGTGCGTGCAATTTAAACAATTAGCATGAATTATTAATAATATAGACAGTTTGTCCTAAATTTCATCAAACTGATCCTTAACTACTCACACTGTTACTTATTGATCTCTTGAATCCAAAAGTATCAATTCCATAGAAATCAAAAATGCAATTCTTATCCAAGTTAAACTTAAAGACTCTCTCCACTTTATTAGCCTGTGTCTCCCTTACTCAAGCTGCCGGTTCTGAGCAAGACGCCATTGCCAGTCCTGATTCTGCTGTTGTCAAGTTAACCTCCAAGACTTTCTCCAAGTTCTTGAGTGAGAACCCATTAGTGCTAGCTGAGTTCTTTGCTCCATGGTGTGGCCACTGTAAGGCCTTGGGTCCACAATACTCTGAAGCTGCCGATGCCTTAGTTGACCGTAACATCAAGTTGGCTCAGATCGATTGTACTGAAGAAAGTGAATTATGTCAAGAACACGGTATCAGAGGCTACCCAACCTTGAAGGTCTTCAGAGGTGAAGAAAACCAGTCCGACTATGAAGGTCCAAGACAAGCTGAAGGTATTGTTCAATACATGGTCAAGCAATCCTTACCAGCTGTCTCCTTAATTGAGGATTCTGCTGAATTAGCCAGTTTCATTGACTCTTCATTGACTCCAGTTGTCGTTGAGACAGGTTCCAACTTGAACGCCACTTTCTACCAATTATCCGAATCCAACAGAGAAGAATACTCCTTTGTTCAAACCAAGGACTCTGAATTTGCCTCCAAGTACGGTGATGAAAAGATTCTCTTGTTCACCAAGGAATTCCCAGAACCAATCGTCTACTCCGGTGAAGACGAATCTGCGGAAGCCATCGCTGAATGGTTGAAGGTTGAATCCTTGCCATACTTTGGTGAATTGGACGG
>JAKTWX010000056.1:3948-36840 GCA_030582275.1 Waltiozyma pijperi
GATGCTGCTGTTATCGATGTTGATGATTTAAATGGACAGGAAGCAGCTAACCCTCAGTATGATATCGATTTGAACGCCCCGCCTCCAGCTTATGTTAGGGATCTTAGGAGCTGAAAGGATCTTTTTTTAGGTTATACTTTTATTATATTTATGCTGATTCATTATAACAATTCAAATCTCTATTATCTAATAACGTAGCTCTTAGTTGAAATTGTACGTTCTGGGCGCACTCAATTTTGTCCTTAAGAGCTAATTATTAAATCGGACATATTACTGCCCGCGTACAGTTCGGACATTTTTTCAAAGTGTTGAGAAATGATGCAGGACCATGCGCGCGAAAATCATTAGCAGCTCGGACAATCAATAGTTATTCGCATCCGATCACAGGCGATGTGCAGAGATGATGTGGTGTTAGTTATTATGATTCACGAAGATCAATGATGCTGTCGCTTTATGAGGGGGTTTACCGTTAGGGCAGTCTAATTTTCTGGATAATGATTCAACAAAAGAGAAAAAAACATATGAAGCTTCGAACCTTCTTATAACCAAAAGCAATGATCATGTTCAAAACTTTATACTAATACTACGTATTAACACTATTCAACTAGACATACCCACTCAAAATGAAAACAACACTTTCGAAGACTTACAGCGCCTCGCTATCACAGACCACCTCCTTGATCAATACCGCTCTAAAAACCACCGACTCGACAAACACTACGAGTTCAAGAACACAGAGAGCAACATCACTTGATGTTTCAAAAGCTGGTAAAGCATTCTTACTGGTACTCTTTATAGTAATAGGGATATGCATTTTTATGTTGATAAATGTGCTTTGCTGTGGTTCCTGTGGTTTGTTCTGCTTCATCCCTACTAAATACTGGGCTAAGTTGAAGCCGAACAAAAACAGACAAAGAGAAATCGATGTCCAGAGATTCGAAATGGAGATGAATAATTTGGATAATATGCACAAGGATACCACAAATGACCCCTTGCCAGAATCGGTATTTAATAGTCAGAATGTGTTTCCCGTCTTGGATAATGAGATTGTCTTGCCTGTTTATCAACCAAGAGCCGCTGATTCCAATCCAAGCAATAACTCGGCTGGGGATCAAAGTCTCTTGCATGGCCCACCACCACCTGCTTATAAGGGCTCAGCATCAGGCTTTTAATTGATTTATTGTATATTACAGCAAATAATATGAAATGAGCAAAGAGGGAGTCAATCAAATGTCCTAAATCAATCCAAAAGCGTTCGGAAATCCGTCTTTTTAAACACAGTACGCACGGAACTCCATCAATTTGAAACTGAAAAGCCTCAAGGGGCTGAATTCCGAGATACAATTAACCTTTGGACTGTATATGTACACATCCGCAGATATTGCTTAATTTAGGGACTTATCATGGTTGGAACGCTAATTCTCAGGGAAACAACATCATCAACAACGGCAACAGTCCGGGTCTAATTCCTTTTTATGGAAAGTTTGGTGGGCCTTTACACCTGAAACCTGGAGTTGCATATGGTACTGCTTTGAATTCGTCTCCAGGAAGCATCACGTCACTTGGTGGATCGAGAAGTTCGGCTGATACTTCAAATTCAAGCCGTGGCTCAACTTCAAAAAGCATGGGTTCAGGTACTGATAGTGCTGGGCGGGTAGGAACACAGCCTGCTAATCCTTCTTCGACTTCTGTTCTTAAGTGATAACTTGTATTGGTTAATATGGTGAATTATGAATAGGCGAATGTTGTTTTATATAATTATATACCAACGGATATGTGCGTACGATGGCTTTTGATTGAAAGAGATTGAAGTACGGGCGAATTCACAGCACCATCAGTTATGTATAGATTATGGTTACATCAACATTCGACTGGACGTTTGACATTAGCCGATTACAACATCAGTACGCATTAGCTTTCGCCCACCATTATAAGCTAAATCAGTGTCTAATTCCGTACTTTTAATACATAGTATACTCCGAAACCTCTGTGGTTACAGCTGTGTCTGTCGTATATACCATACCATTTAAGGTTTGGTATAGCATAGAAGAACTTGATGATATATAAATAAATTCTTTCACAAGTATCGTTTCAATGATCTGATATTGTTGATGATTTTTATCCGTAAAGGTGTAATTCAACCAATATCAGATAGCACTGCAGCTCTCCCACTAGCCGTGACTATCATTCATATTTACATCTAAAAGCTACTTCCACTTAATTCAATTCAGACTAAACCGAACCAAAGTTACTCAAATAACCTAAAAAGATATGTTGCTTGCATCTTGTTTTACATGCACGTCTTCTGGTTCAGGTACCGGAGATAAAGTTTTGTTGGGGATATTCTTATCGATGTTGATTTTAGGCGTGCTTTTGCTATTAGCTTTGAGATTCAAAGCAGATGGCCTCGCCAAGAAAAAGAAAAAGGACTTGGAAAAAGGACAGCAAGAGCCATATCAATCTACTAAAGGCCACCACCATATTGGAGTTGGCACTGAACCCTTCCAAAAGAGGGTTGATCTTGCTAATTTACCAACCCAAACAAAAGTCGTTTAAATGGATGATCTGAAGTTGTCTATGATATTTTTTTGCACTTGTCCTGCTCTTATATAGCACATTTAATAATATTATAGCTATTATAAACTACGTCTTCATCATGGTTGGTTTTAGCTTCTAGTGATGACGTAGTAGGGGTACCTGTATTCGATAGTATCGTCATTCCTAATCAATTCGTTCTGAGTCCTGAGACTGATCAGTGACCAGTAACTAGTTTGTGTTAAGATCCTTATACTACGGTAGTCATAACTCTTGATCTGCAGTAGCCTGCATCGACATGCCCAAATTTTATAAATAATAATTTTAAGACACAAATTCAAATCCGCGCGGACAATTTAAGCCAGGGACATGCAGCGTGACGCAGAACCAACAAATTTCTCCCAACAAATAAAATTTTAGAAAAAACACAAAAAACACACTCAAAACGTGATCGCGCCGCGTGCGCCGTGCGGCCAAATAACTAATACACGTTATGCGATCAATAATAGCTTGTGAAAAGAAAAGTGTCAAGGACACCACTTGATCTATTTCAAAAGTTGAGGTTTCTGTTCAACCAAGGTCAACCAAGGTCAACAAATTCAGATCAAAGTTGAGTTCTTGAATCCTGTGGTTTTCATTTATAGCTTTGAGAAAGTTATATTCATTCGCTGGTTATGCTTTGATATTTGCGTCAATTATAGGTGTCAAACTTAAGAAGCTATTCATTCTCTTTCATTAGTTCAAATTTCAGATTCAGATACAAGCTACTTCACTTTGAACGATAACTAGCCTCAAGATGTCATCAAACAACAACTTGCGTCTAATGACGATGTTCACAGAGAGACTTTCGACTTTGTTCCAAAGCATCTCATCTAACACAGCCATACCGCCTTCAGCTGCTACAACTTCACTCAACCAAGCTGCCAAGGCCACTACCAAACAACCAAAGTCCACAACTGAGAATTCCCAGTACAAAAGATCATCAGCTCCAACGGCACTTCCCCTCGCCAAGATCTTGACCACAAAACTCTTCCCATTATCAACGACCCAATCGTTCAAAGATTTCCAGTCAAGACATGATTTAGAGACTTCTCAAACCAACTTATTGTCTCTACTTAAGGATACATTACCTAGTTCGAAGGAATATCAAGTGATCAAGACGGAGATTGGAGAAGGTAGGATCCTCAACGAAGTGATGGTCAAGCCAAAAGACGTACCATATGATCAGTTGAACCATTTTGTTATGATTCACGGATACGGGGCAGGGTTAGGGTTTTATCTTAAGAATTTCGAAGGTATCACCTCTGCAAATGATAATTGGTGCTTACATTCGTTGGATTCCTTGGGGTATGGTCTTTCTTCAAGACCAGACTTCGTGAACGCTGATGAGTTTGATGAATGGTTTGTCGATTCTTTAGAGACTTGGAGACAGGAAAGAGGGATCAAAGATATGTATCTATGTTGTCATTCAATGGGTGCTATTGGTGGGACACAGTACGCTTTAAAATACCCTGATTCTGTGAAGAAATTAATGTTTGTCTCTCCTGCAGCGATCGTGAAACCTACACCTGAACCAGTCTCTCCATGGTGGTTACATCCTTTATGGGAGGCTAACATTTCTCCTTTTGCCTTGATCAGAAACGCAGGTCCGTGGGGGTCCATGGTTACATCTGGCTGGACAAACCGTCGTTTTGCCAAATTGTCCAGCAGGGAACAAGAACTGCTACATTGCTATGCCTACAGAGTGTTCAACGCTAAGGGTTCAGGTGAATATTTCATGAGTTCGATTTTAAGTCCCGGTGCTGTTCCAAAGAACCCAATTTTATATTCTCATGTCGCTAACTTGAAATGTGACACTGTCTGGGTTTATGGCGATGAAGATTGGATGCCCAAGGAAGGTGGGCTAACCGCTGTGGAGATCTTGAGGAATAAAGGCTTTGACGCGGAGTACAAAGAAGTTAGCGATTCGGGGCATCATTTGTACTTGGATAATTATAAGGAGTTCAACCAGTTGGTTAACTTGGAGTTGAAAGAGTTCGATTCAAAGTTTGGAGTTCCAGCTGCTGGGAAATCTTAGATACTGTATATTTTCAGATAGATCAAAAATTTGTATTAAGGCAATTGGAAATATACAACACTACTAATCTTCGTTAACGGCCTTTGTATCTTCCATGGCCCTTTGTAATCTTCCATGTTGATCAATAAGAGATTGCTTTAGAAGTTTCAAGTCTGTAACTTTATCCTCTCTGACTTTGAGATCATGCAGGGACTCTGGACTAAGTTCGCTAGTGGTAGCTCTGCTATTGTTAAGACTATGCTCTGAACTTGCAATGAAACCAGAAAGATGATCAATGTCTTTCAATGACGACTTCTGTTGTTCCTTTAATTCTGAAAGAGTCTGATCGTGCTGAGTTGTTAGACGGTCATACTGCGACTTGGTTGTATTAAGGGTAGGCTTGTTGTTGTGGCTTTGTCTTGGAATCATGGTAGCGGTAATGATTATAAGAGATCATTTGAGACAGAGATTTACATTGTTTGCGTTCAACTCTTTGAATAATTCATGTTTTTAACAGTATTTAAAGTTCCAATCTTAATATCTTGAAGAAAGTTTTAAATATAAGGTGATCTGAGCCCAAAGCCAAATTAGATTTCAAAACCTGAAATTTGAACTAAAACATCCGTGCAGGATCGATCTACCAGATTTTCCAAATGTCCGGGACAAATTTAGCTTGGTAAATGCATGTCCATGCATATTATGTCCTAAAATATTGTAAAAAAAAAAGTCTACAAATTCTATTTTCACAAACCCCCACAAAAGATCATAACGTACACCTTAATTATTGATATCTCTATACTACACAACGACAACAACTGCACAATCATTCATTGACCCACACACCATTAACACGTCTTTGTCTGACTTTCAACACCTTCAAATCCCAGCCTGAATTATTCCCATTACCAACATTACTACCAAAACGAGGAACAACATAACATTCTCTCAAATCGGTCTTCCCATCAATGAATTTAGGAGCATAAGGAGGACCCAATGGTTTCGAATATGTGATCAATGCAGTACCCTTGGCCAGGTTGGTCAATGTCACTGGTGTAGTCGTTGTAAGGAGTCTCATACGCGGTTTTGGTGGTAAGTTTGAATCCGGATTGATATTTGAAGGCGTTGTTATGGATTGGTACACCAAATATTCAGGTGGGATCTCACCAGCGTTCATGATCATTGACGTTGGGTGGATGTAAACGTATGGGATCTTTTCCGATTGAGTTGATAATGGCACTACTGGGGAATATGGAATGTTTTGGATATTCATAGCGTTGGTGATTTTGAAATCATCTGTTGCTAGTAAATCAACCCTGATGGCGATTTGATCCAAGAACCCAGCTGTGAGCATCTGTTTGATCAGTTTGATTTGAGTCTTGGATGGCAAAGGCAACTGTAAGTCTGAGTCTGAGACACTTATAGCGATGTTTTCCTTCGTGGTGATGGATTTGACCAAGTATGTGATCTGTTTACGTAATTTGACGATTTCTTGCATCTGCTTCTCACGGAGGAAATTGGAAGAACAGAACTGTGACTTGGAAGGGCTTGGAATGTGATCAAAGGCACAAACTGCTGACAGGACACGAAGGGCATCTGAGTTTGCGTCTAGTTTGGAGAACATGGCTCTTGAGGAGTTGAACTTGGAACGCAGCTTACGCTTTCTTTCAAGCTCTGCTGGGTGAACACGTTCTTGCTCTTCTTCGACTTCGACTTCACCATCACTGTCATCGTTATTCTTATTGAAGGCTGGCTTGGCTTTTGGCTTGAGCTCATCGAACCCCAACTCGTTCTCATTGATGAACGGATCACCGACAGACAAGGCAGAGACAATAGCAACAACGTAGCCCAGACAGCCACCTTGGTCAGCCAAAAGCAAGATCTTAGCGAATCGAGGAGCCAATGGGAACAAACTGATGTTCTTACCCAGCTGTGTGACCTTATTATCAGCGTCCAAAGCACCAAGGTACTTCAACAATTTCTCCGCCTTCGACAAGGCATAACGGTCAGGAACAGTAGGGAATGGGAAATTCACCACATTCTCAATCCCCATGGCCTTCATGTTTAAGACAATCGATTCGATGGGCATTCTTTGAATCTCCGGCTTGGCAAACGTTGTGAAATCGTTCTCGTAAACAGCAGAGGAATACAAACGGTAACAATGACCTGGACCAGTTCTACCAGCTCTACCGGATCTTTGACCAGCAGAAGCCTTACTGACCCAATTGATCTCAAAAGATTGAATGCCGTTGTCCTCATCGTACTGACGCTCCTTGGATCTCCCACAATCAATGACGTAACGGATACCTGGGATGGTCAACGAGGTTTCGGCAACGTTTGTGGAGACGATACAGAGACGAGAGTTGCCCGGTGGGGCATTGAACACCTTCATCTGCTCGGATTGTGGCAAAAGAGAGTACAAAGGCAACACAAATAGCGGGTCTTGAGCCGTTTGGTCCTCATCTAGTGTTTCTTCGAACCCTTCTTCATCTTCAGAGTCAACGTAGTCGTCAGCTTCTTCTTGATCTTCGGCGGTTAACTTATCGGATTTGACGGAGAATTCAATATCTTCAGCTTCGTAATCGGCTTGTTTTGAATTGACCTTGACATCTGGAATCACGTCTTCCTCTTGTCCCTGATCGGTCTTACCACCGAAAGTCTTCTTACCTGATTTGGCCTTTCTGTTTTTCTCAGGGAATGGGAACTCCTTCTTCAATTTCTTAACCAACCCGGTAATCTCCGCCTGACCAGTCAAGAAGATCAGAATCCCACCTTTAGGCAATTTTCTATGGATCTTGCAAGCTTTTCTGAAAGCTTCATCGACGTAATCGGACTTGGTGGTCTTGTTGAAATGCACAGAGACTGGATATTGTCTAGCTTGGATCTGCAAAACAGGAGGAGGAACTTGGAACAATGTGGTGTTCTCTGTGAAATCAGATACTCTCAACGTAGCAGACATAATGACCAATTTCAACTTCTTGTACTTCTTTGGATCCTGGGAATGCAACTGGGCACGCAATCTGACAACACGTGACAGCATACCTATCAAGATATCGGTATTGACACCTCTTTCGTGGGCTTCATCGATGACAATGGCACCGTACTTCTGCATGATAAAATCTGTGGTCATTTCTCTCAACAAAACACCGTCAGTCATGAACTTCAACTTCGTACCTTTGTGAACGTTGGAGTCGAAACGGATCTGATGCGCCACTTTATCACCATGGTCACCCATTTCCACAGACACTCTTTCGGACATGGACACAGCGGCAACACGACGAGGTTGAGTGACACCGATCATCAACTCGGAATCATCTCCTTCAACGCCAGCGTAACCTGACTCGTACAAGAACTGAGGAACCTGTGTGGTCTTACCGGAACCTGTCTCACCACAGAGAATCACAACGTCGTGATGGTTGATAGCTTCCATGATGCGATGTTCCTCGGCGTAAACTGGGAGGTCCATTCTTGAGTCTTGGATGGCTTGTGGTCTTTCGATGGTGATGAACTTGGCTGGACCCTTGGAGACATTGGCGGAGTTTGTGGCTGCAGAGTTGTCGATCAACCCATCGTCCAAATCTTCTTCGTGGATTTGTGGCTTGTAGTCGATATCTGGTAGACTGGCAACAATGTTGAGTGACTCCGAAGACGAACGGCCTTCTAATTTGCGGATTTGTTCAGCAGCCCAGTTTTTGAAGGATTCGGCTTTGAGGGAATGCTCGAATTTGGAACGAAGGTCAACTTCTTCCTCTTCTGAGTCGTCTTCGTCTGCTTCTTCCTCGGAGGATTCTTCTTCTTGGTCTTCTTCTTCCTCGGAACTCTCTTCGTTTTCTTCTAGGCTGGCTTCAGTGGCAGCAGTGTCAGCTTCAACTTCTTGATCTTCTTCTTCTTCTTCTTCTCCCTCATCACTGTCACTGTCGAAATCGGCCTCATCTTCAATCTCAGCCTTACCCTTAGCCAATTCCTTCTCCATGACACGTGATCTCCACGTATAACTCTTTTTAGCAACCTTCTTAGCCTTTGGAATGTTTTGGAACCCAAACCCAGAACCACCTAGTGCTGTTGGTCTTAAGTCGACAAATGTTGATTTCGGTTGATCTTCTTGGTCTTTGTCCTCCGAGTCGGACCCTGAACCTTCGTCTTCGTCATCGAAACCGTCACTGTAGTTGTCATAAGAAGAGGCAGCAGCTGGAGCTACAGAGACAGGCTCAGTGTCACCCATATCTTCGTCCCAATCTCTCACCTCTCTTTCTTCATAAAGAACCTCTTTGGTTCTCTCATCGCCTCTACCTTGTTTCTCCAAATCCAAAGCTTCTTTAAACTCTTCTTTCTTGGTCATTCTCCCCTGCCCTAAAAGCCTGGAAGGTCTCAATAGCGATGTGTCAAACTTGGACTCTTGCAGCTTCTCAATCAAAATTTGCTTCTCTTCTCTTTTCAATTGATGTTCCACGTACTTATCAAATCTTTTCTTCTTAGCTCGTGAGATCTTGGATTCCGGATCAGGACGTAATGACTCCTCCAATTTTCTCTTTCTTTCCGCCTTTTCCTCACTGGTCATAGGTTGGAAAATCTCTGAATTGGTGTTCTTATCTTCAACAGCTTCTTCTTCTTCTTCTGGTTTATTCGTACCATCGTCTAAATGTCTCGTGAATTGTTTCTGACGGGCTTTACGAAGCTTTTCTTGTTTCGCCAAGTAACCGACACGGGCCTTCTCATTGAATCTTTTTCTATAAGTACCCATGGTTCATCTATGGATATGTGAGACTCAATGACTGTGCGTGAAGCGTTTGATATAACAAAGAATCGATGTTGTAGTGGGTTTAGGAAACACACTTAAATGTTAGATACTTTCTTCTTTGAACTTTCCATAATAAATTTTTTTTGGTATCATCTCACCCGTGAGATGATGGCAGATGGCAAATGTCTGATTACATAAGTGTGAGGGAGTCGGTTCGCCAGCTGGATTTTAGAGTTCGCAGAAAAGCGGTTTTAGCTCAGATGGGAGAGCGTCAGACTGAAGATCTGAAGGTACTGTGTTCGATCCACAGAAATCGCAAGTTTTTTTTAGCTTACTTACGCTCGAAATAACAAATCCCTTGATCATTGTATCTTATTTTGATTCGAATGACTATTGTGAATGAACTGCTTCATCAAATTTATTAATTATTCTAATAATGATCTAAAGAGGTAAAATAGGCTGGGATTCATCAATAGTACCATTTCCATTAACTCTAACGAATCCATGTTGTTGATCTTCACCTTCAACGATACTTCTTTTATCATAATGTCTCCATACCAAAATACTAATAATAACACCAATAGTTGAGCCAAATGAGATATCAAATAAAGTGTGCTTATAATCGGCTAATCTTGAAGTGGCAATGTAAACGGCCAAGTATAAAGGAGAGTATCCCACTAAGATCTTGAACATTGTGAGAGGGGAAGAAGAAGATTGGAAATTGGAGAAGAGATAAAGAGACAAGTAATTCAAACCAGTGAAGGAGATAGCTGAATGGCCTGAAGGTGTGGATCTTAAGCCCTCCATGAGGACAGCTTTATTGCTGTTCATACAGATCTCTGAAACTTTATAGACTTGAACCCCAGTTTTAATCAAATTGGAATTGACTTCACAACGTGAGATAAAATCTGGGCGAGGTTGAGAAATCCACATCTTTAAGAACACCAAGATCATCAAGTCAATCAAAGTGGCAAAGACAAATCCAAATATTAACCCATGAACTCTGAACAAGGCCTTCTTACTCTTACAAATGGAGAAAACATTGAACTTAACACGGATCAATTCCATAAGGATCACGATACCCAATGGCAAAATCACCGCATAGAAAAAACAAAGTGGTGTTGGAACAGTGTCAAATTTATCCTCATGGTATGGATATTGGATTCTAGAGTCATAGATATTGACATACTTTTGTGCAGGTGGAAGCTTCTCAACGTAGAAGGATGTCAGAAGAACGATTGGAATGATAAGATAATCTGTTTTGAAAGCGTACAGAAGATCAGGAATGTATTTGAGAGGGTTAGGGAAGGACGCAGCTGAAGTAGACATTTTGGAAAGACAGTGATATAGTGCAGCGTAAATTGCAATTGCAATTATTAGCGTAATAAGTGATCCTTGATCAAGATGTTCATGTTATGCTGAATATTTCAGCTGTTTTTTGTATTTTTTGGCTGACCGGCAGTGGCCACGCGTTAAGTTCAGAGTCGGAGTTTAGCGGATATAACCCAACTCCATAATTTCGCGCTGTTTTAAAAATTGTGACACAAAAACCAATTAGCGGCCTTTTATACTCGTTGGCATACGACGTACATCATTAAACTGGTACTAATAAACAAAATTATGCATTTCTCATTATATTTGTTATTGTCGCGGAATAAAGACTTTAAGACTTGAAACAGCTTCAGAACCTTCTCAACCTTGATACGGAGGAGGAGGAATTAAGCCCACAGTAACTCTTCCATTTCCCCCGATAACATTACCGTTACCAAGTTCGTTATTTCCCTCCCCAGTAGGTGGTCTGTAAAGTGGCAGTTGATCAATTTGATCTTCTTCATTCCTTCTCCTATTTCTACGTCCTCTCCGTGGAGCTCTCGATGTGTTCCCACGGCTGGCTCTTTGTAAAGGCGTAGCAGTATTTATATTACTAGCATCAAATAAGGGGTTGGCAATGCTATAACTACCATTCACTGTGCTAATTCCAGGGACGCTTGACTTTCTGCTACTCGGCTCAACAGTTGCAGCACTTGGTAGATATTCATGTAGCTGTGCCATATCCTCACTAGTGGTGTTTGGGACACGGTTCAACTCGTATCCTTGTTGATTGTTATTGGTTGGTTCTCTGGCGGATTTCTTCCGGTTGAGGCAGGTACCAGAGCAATAAATACCGCTGACAACAGCACATAATAATCCAACCAAAATGAATATGGGAATAAGAATGACATCGAATGATGATGACGAGCTGTCGGAGTCAATGTAACTGTAAGAACTGGAGTTGAAAGCTGAAGCTGCTTCTGACAGGTCTTGAGTTGCCATTGATGTGGTGATCACTGATTCATCGAAATTGTCCAATGAAGAAAGTGTTGTTCTGATCTGTGTCTGTTCGAATGTCATTTTGAGTGTAATCTTGAACTGCTTAATGGAAATTGAAGTTCAATTTGAGGAAACTTGGTGTGTCTGTGCTGGCTTTGAGGTGTTCCAGGTCTTCAACTTTCTTATTTCAATGAATTTATACAGCTTTAAATCTTCTCATTAGTTGGTGAATTTATAAAGTATGCCAAAGTGATTCTGATAACTTCAATATTGAACAGACCTTAAGGGTAATAATCAATTTTAGAAGCACTGCTACACGGAATTAAATCCATTGCGAGCGAAGTCACGTGAGATTTTAACCCTTTAAGTACAAAATGTACAAACCCGATAGGTGATTTGCGCCGATGTAAACGTTAAATAATATCTCATTAGTTTCTCATCAATGCTTCTTAACAACACCACTGGCATCGGCCTTAGCCAAGATGTACTTCTTGTAATCATAAATGTTACCTTCGAATCTCTTAACAGTACCAGCTTCACTAACCCAAATTTCCTTACAAACAGTATCAATAACGTTAACATCGTGCGAAACCATCAAGACACCACCCTTGAAGTTGTTCAAAGCATCACTCAAGGCCTCTAAACCAGCAGTATCCAAATGGTTAGAAGGTTCATCCATAATCAAGACATGCGGATTGTTCATACATAAAGCGGCAAAGGCAACACGGGATTTCTGACCACCAGAAAGTAACTGCATCTTTTGCAAACCTAAAGAACCAGTGATACCGAAGGCACCCAAGTGACGTCTGTACTCTTCGTCTGTACGGCCAGGGTAAGCTCTAGACATCCAATCCACAGCGGATAGAGTCAAATCCATGGAATCGACGTGATGTTGGGCGAAATAACCGATTCTTAAACGACCATTCTTGGAAACGGAACCTTGTAATGGGTTGAGGTTCTGCATCAATAATTTTAAAAGCGTAGTCTTACCACAACCGTTGGCACCAACGATGGCGATACGTGAGTTCATTTGGATATCTAAATCAACGTCTTTCAATAACAAATCCTTAGGATTGTAACCGAACGAGACGTTAAGTAATTGTAAGATTGGTGGAGACAAGTTTTCAGGATCTGGGAACTTGAAAGTGATGGCTTTGTCCTCTTCTGGTGGAGCCAAGATCGGCAACTTCTCCAACTTCTTGATACGTGATTGAGCTTCTGAAGACTTGGCAGCGTTATAACGGAACTTGTCAATGAATTCTTGCAAGTGCTTTCTGTAGGCCATTTGGTTCTCATATTCACGGAGTTGGTTCTTGTAACGCTCTTCCTTTGTGGCGTAGAAGGTATCGAAGTTTTGACCACGGTAGTAGTCCAATCTTTCGGAGTGTTGGTGGATGATATCGGTGGCGACTTCGTTCAAGAATGCTCTGTCGTGCGACACAACAACGACAGTGGATGGGTATGTCTGTAAGTAGTTGGCCAAGAATGTGATGGACGGAACATCCAACATATTGGAAGGTTCATCTAGCAACAACAAGTCTGGCTTACAGAACAAGGCTCTGGCTAGGGACAATCTCATTCTCCAACCACCGGAGAAGGAGTTCGTTGGGTTCTGCTGGGTTTCTCTGGTGAAACCTAGACCGAAAAGAATAGAAGCGGCTCTGGCTTCGGCCTTGTCGGATTCCATCTCGTACAACTTCTCTTCGATCTCATGCAAATGGGCATCTAAATCGTCTCTCTCATTGTCCAACTTCTTCACTTCGAGAGAGTCCTCGTCGAACTCAGAACGGAGCTTCTCGATCTCTTCGATTCTCTCGTTGTGCTTCTTCTGCTCAGACAACAATTGCTTTCTCCACACATCGGCATCCAACACGGATTGAATGGCACTGACCTCAGACCCTCTGATTTCTTGTTCCACGTGAAGAATCGTCATGTGCTTAGGGACGTTCAACTCTCTTCTGGACAAGGCCTTCAACAACGTGGACTTACCAATACCGTTCTGACCAACGATACCGTATCTGTGACCATACGATAGCTGCAACTGGGCATCACTCAAGATACGTCTACCTTCACCGACGTACAAGTCAAAGGTATCGATGAAAATATCCTTGGATTTACCGGCACCGGAACCAAACTCAATAGGGTTGATCTTCAAGAAGAACTCGTCGTAGTTCTCTTCTTCGTCGTTGGCGTTGATCAATTTAGAAGCTTCATACTTGACGAAGGCATTAGCACGCTTAGCAACCTTGGCGGCAATCTTTCTTTCAGCTTGGGCTAACTTCTTCTTATCCACACGTGACTCGACATGACGACCAGTGTGTTCGATATCCCTGGAAACACCCAATAGGGCCAAAGAGGAATTGATGTTTCTCTTGTTGGTGTGGTTTTTCAATAAATTGATATCTAATAATCTCTTTGAAGAATCACCAGTTAATTCTAATTTGGCTTGGTTGGACTTGTACTCTTCCTCCAATTTAGAGATCACAGAGCTTGACAACTTCCCGATCTTGGTGTCATCACCACCAGCATCACGTAGCAAATCAGCGATGAAGTTAATCTCATCTTCAATGTTTAAATTTTGAGATAGCACAGAATCAGAGATGGAATGTTCAATGTGATTGATATACCCAACAGCGTAATCCGCAACGACTGGGTCAATTGAAGGAACAGCTTGACGGACCTGGAGACCTAAGTTTGACATCTTGTTAGAGGGTGAATCCTTTATTTGAATGAGTAAGATATGGCGGGATCTCTCTTGGTTCATTCAAGGAGATTAAGGAAGTAGCTCATTTCTGATTTCTGATTTACCGCCGACAGTTTTGCAAGAATTTTTATAGTGCGCCAAATCGGGAAATTATCGCGCCATATCCCGGATTTGGGAACAGCGCAATTCAGCTGAATTAATAAACTTCCTTGAGTTAATGGTTCTCTTATAATATCTGTAGTAGAATCTCACTACTAACTTCAAACCTCACTCAAACATCACACATCAACAATGGGTCTATTCAGCTCATCTTCATCACAACAATCAAGCACCACAGTAGCTCCAAACCGTTCCAAAAGAGAGCAATGTTGGGAAAGCCGTGATTTATATCTTGATTGTTTAGAACAGAACAAAATTGATAACCCAAATGACGTTAAAAAGTACCAAGAAGAGTTAAAGAAATGTCAAAAACAATCAGATGCCTTTGATAGAGATTGTGCCAAATCATGGGTCAGTTACTTCAAGGACAAATACGTTGTTGATTTGAAGAAGGAAAGATTCTTAAGAGAAATGGAAGAGAAAGGTGGTAAACAATTGCCTTTCCCAATTCAAAGAAAATAAGTTAATGGTAAGATATAGCTGTCCATTGGGTCTTGTATATAGATATTATAGCTGTGATATTGGGTTTGAGATAATACACACTGTGAATGAATTGCTATGTACATGTATATAACGACGTAGTAGTTGTTTCTTTGTCTTAATTCATTCGATTTGCTCGTCATTATGAATACAGATCAGAGTTAACAAGTGACAACCTGTGGAGCATTTCATCAACATGTTACATCAGAGACAGAAGTGTATATACGAGAATGATGCCTGAACTAAGTAGAAAAGGATCTAAATTGCCCATACATTAAATATCAAATATTGATCATGTGATTCAGCTTGAACTCTTGAATTTTCTGCTAGATCGATGTTTAATTTTCAAAATTCGACTTACGTAATATTTGCCGGGCAAAAATGGCATATCTGAGCTACGCGCGGAGTAGAAGACGCGTCAACTGATCTTATAACTAACAACTTATAACTTGAACTCTCGATGCTCCTGAGTAAAGTACATCTTGGTAGTTTCTCTAAGTAGTAATATATTGTTGAATTAAACCCAGTATAAAGAAACAATAGAAATCGTATTTAAAAACAAAGAACCAAGAACAAAAAGGGAGGAAACAAGGGGAAAAGAGGAAAGAAAGATGAATTGGTATTAAGATGAAAGACAAATACATCTAAGTTAACTCAACATAACATAACAAAGCTGATATTATCACTTTCAGTTTCCCAGTTCCCAGTTCTAAACTTATCTAAAATCATTGACTTTTCAGTAAATAAACAAGATAGGACAGTGAAATGAAACGTAAACAATAACAGTCAAGATGATAGATGAACATTAGGTGTAGTGCCTAACATTGGAAAGTTCGTGAAAAATGCTGATTAATTAACAACCACCGGTCTGTCAGTAGAAGGGAAACACATAGTTAGTATCAAAAGATCTGAAAAAGAAAGGTAGAAAGGAAAATCGGTACATACTTGAGCTTGATGAACTTCAATAACATCATTGTCTTCTAAGTCCAATTCATTTGGAGTTTGTTCTGGAGTGACTCTAGCACCGTCAGCTAAGAATCTTAAAGAGTCTAAAGTCTTACCTTGTCTCTTAGCGAAAGCTTCCATTAATTTCTTTAAAGGAGTGTTTCTCTTGATCTTGAAGAAAATTTCACTGGCACCATCACTGACTTTGATGTTGACGTGGGTTTCAGACTTGACGTCTTCGTTGACGTTTGGCTTGGTATCTTGAGCTTCTTCAGACATTTTATGGATTGATAGTGGATAGAATGGGAAATGATTCAACTAGCTGAGAGGCAATCAGTGTAGTGCATTTGTAGCATTTGTAGCTTACAACTTCTAACGCGTGTGGCAAAGATTCTGAGTTTTTTTCTGACCAGGCGTTTTGGTCGACTTTTCGCGATCACCTGAATTTTACTTCAGCGGTTCAGCGCGTTGGGAGGGTAATGGCATGCGAAGCTGGTCACGTGTGAAGTGATATCGAATTTCGGATATAAGCGGATAAATGTTAGTGCGGTTTGGTGATTCGGTAAAAAATACAAAAGTTATGGAATCTGGTTAAAGTGGATAGGGGTAGTTGATTTATGAAAGTTATTGAATTGATTTATAATCTTACAACACCACTCAAGAAAAGTTCACACTCACTTCATATCAACTACATTACCACAGAATCTTCAACCAAACAATGGCTCAAAACAAATTTATCACATTAATCGAGACTATACTAGCTATGCTTGCCCTTATAGCAGGGGTTGAATATTTTAAATATGCCACTATGACAAATTATGAATGGTTCCATTGTACCGTTCAACGCTCTCTTGACCCATCCAGTTCAATCGTTGAATATACCTCTGTCGGTGGTGAATCTTGTGATAAAAGAGGACAATTTAAAAGCATTGTTAAGGCAGCTTCTAGAGAATTTGATCCTAATTATGACGATGTTGTGTTTTGTATTAAGGAGGATTTGAAGAATGAGAGAATTGTTGGGTATGGTGCCAATGTTAAGGATGCTGAATTGGTAAAGAGCTCTTGTGATAATGTGATCTACTGGTGAACTTGAGAGATGGGCTCTGGGGAATAGGCACTTGAGTTTGGCGGTTTAAGCTGTATGATATTAGCTGAGGTCTCAGTTGTATGACGCACTGCTCCACCTCCATATGAGATGTTCTATTTAATACACAGAAATTAATGAATGCTTGCTATTAGTTACGGTCAGTAGTATCAACCAATTGTATAAAGTTCCTAGCGCCGAGTTATGCAAAACTCTGGTCATGTGACCAGACTGACGCGTTGTCAAAAAAGTAGTTGTTCTACATTTTGCGGATAGCGCGATTCAAAGTGTACGAATGAAAACTGAATTAAATAAGACGCGTTGATCCCATAGATCTAGAGTTATTCTACAATATATTACCAGTGTTTGATACATACTCCCTCTTACCAAGTCAGAACTCTTGTCAGGATGGATCCATTCGCTCAATTTGAATTTGGCTCCCCTACCAAGCCAAAGACTTTCAAGAAAACTATCAACGTTGATGTTCAGGTCGATGAAGTTGATGCCACACAGGTCATTCAACATACACAACCAATCACGCAGGAATCAGAAGACGAAAATCAAGACCAGCGTTCGAAAGCTACTGATCTCCCACCACCATTGCTCCTGAGTGGTGCTTCTTTTTTCAGTAAAGACCCAACTGGTACAAAGGAAAACCAACTCAACGATGCTCCACCTCCTCTGTTGGCTACGAATGGCGTCAGCTCGTTTTTGTTCTCCGATATTGTCAAAAAGGCTAAGAGAAGACTAGACGGTGGTGAGCCAGAAGATGAAGAGAAAGCTGAAGAGAAAGAAGCTGAAGACGCTACTCAAGTGATTCAAACTCAGACTCAGACTCAGACTCAGACTCAGACTCAGACTCAGACTCAGACTCAGACTCAGACTCAGACTAGTTATTGGATCTTCACAGCTTGCTGACACGCAGTTGATCTCATCACCAACACAGCCACAGCCACATTCTGCTCGAACCAAATCAAAATCAATAATTGAAGACAATGAGGAACAAGAGGACAATGAATTGATCTCAACTTTGAAAGACACGACCCAGAAATACGTCGATAACTACGAAGAACAGTTACTCAAAGAAAAGCAGGAAGCCAATCAGGACTCTGACGCCGATGACCATGAGACCAATTCTATGTTCGAGGTGTCTCAGAATAAGCCAATGTTCTCTTCCAGAACCACCAAGCCCATATTCACAGACGATGAGGACGATGAAGCGGATGCCGCTGGAGCAGAATCAGAGAGAGGACTTGATCATCAAACTGCCAAAGCCAATGTCCGTTTTGCAATCCCATCAACCCAATCCCAATCCCAAACTGAAACAGAGACTGAGACGCAAGTGATAGATGACCCAACGCTCAGCGGGTCCCAACTCAGGGAACAAAGACTACAGAAACTAACTGAACAGAAACGTCAACTGAGATTGCTCAAAGAACAAGCAGAGCGTGACAAAGATCTCAAGAGAAAGGAGTTGTCCAACAGTATCTTTGGCGACAATGAACCAGTTCAAGACCAAGATTCCAAGCCAAAGAAATCCAATTTGAGGAAACCACAACCGGACTCCAGAGATGGATATCATTCTGAAGATGAAGATTTGGAATTTGATGGGATTGAAGAGCTTCAAGCCACTGTTGAACCTGTGGACACGAAGGCTTTCTTTGATTCGCTTGGCGTGGACTTCAGCAAGAGAGAGTTCAAGACGAGTACCGTTTCCTCTGTGAGAGAGGAGAAGAAATCGAAGAAGCTCATCCGAGTCGAGGAAGAAGACGATGACGACGCAAACGGAGATTCTGACGAAGAAGGCAAAGACAAATCTCATGATTCAAAGCCTGAACCTGTTTTGATCACATTATCCTCTGATTCTGAAGACTCCGACGAAATCACAGCTTTAGAGAAGTTCAACGTCGCTTTGAAATTTGCCAACCGTTCGAAGAAACACACAACGCAAGCCAAGAACAAACCCAAATCCAAGAATGCAAAGAATCAAGCAGGTTTCAATATCCGTGAATTGTTGAAGCTATCACGTGAGCAGGAGAAGAAGAAGTTGGAAAGTTCGTTGAATAGGAAGATGCTTAGAGATATCGAAATGATCAATCAAGAGTTTAAGGAGTCTGACGATATCTTGGAGGACCATTTCAGGAAGGAGAAGATCATCAAAGATAAGGAAAAGAAGCAGAGACTCAAGAAGAAGAGTAATGGCAAGAATGCTGGTAACGGTGACGACGAAGATGAAGAAGAAGACAATGGCTACCTGGACGACGAAGAAAGCATGGCTGATAATGAAGAGGTTCCAGATAGCGATTTCTCGGAAGAAGAAGAAGAAGAAGTGGATGATGAACAAGCCGTGGCAATGGCTCGACCACCAAAGAGAGATCTCTCAGAACTGTTAGCAGAAGGCGAAGAAGACGAAATCGCATACGAACAAGACTCCGCATCTTCCAGGTTGGCCAAAGCTTTGAAGGTTTCAGAACAGACGCTGATCAAACAAGAATCCCTGCTCAAGAGAAGAAGAGTCAACGTGATTGAAGACGATGACGAAGAAGACGAATCCACTCAACCTTCTTTAGCCGATTTGACTTCTTTCGAACCTTTGAAACTGAAACTATCATCCATGACAGGTCCAATTCAAATCGATGATCTTCAAACCATTTCTCAGTTGTTCGATCAAGCGTCTCAAGCTCCTGCCAATGCCAATAACACTATCTCCAGTGGCAAAGGTGCAGGTTCTACGGATATCTTTGCTCAACTACGTACCAACGCTCAGCAAGAGAAGCTTCATTCGGAAGAATCATTCATTCAAAATGATGGTGCTACTCAACTCAGTAATATCGGTGGAGGAGAAGATGAAGAGGAAGAGAAGTCCATGACATTGGACAAATTGAGTTTTGATTCTGGATTTCTTTCAAAACGTGACACGATGAATGGTGCCGGCACGGATGACGACTTGGATATGGATATGGCTGAGCAGCAACCGATGAAGATCATGTTCAACACTCAAGATTTGATGGGTTCCACTTCGGATCAACGTACACAGATCGATTACACACAGGTTGATTCTACACAAGTTGACTCCACGCAGGTTGATGCTACTCAAGTTGATCCGACTCAGACTCAGACTCAAATCTCAGGTGACACGCAGACCAAGAAACCAGTGGCAAAACCCCAAAGAATTAAGATCCAATTGAGCGACGATGAGGAAGAGGACTACCCACAAACAGTTGCTGATCCTGTACCAGCCACTGAACATGAACCAGAATCTGAATCTGAATCAGACGGCGAAGAGAAGAGAATCAAAATGGCAGAACTTTACAAACTCCAACGTCAGCAAGAACAAGCCAACATAGTCAAACAACGCCAGGATCGTAAGAAGAAAGGCCTCGATCAGATCATGGAGGATCAAGCCGATGAATCCGAAGATGAGTTTGCAGGTCTTGGTGGTGTGGATGGAGAACGTGAAGATTTGGATATTGCCAACTCCGAAGATGAAGCCATCTATGACGATGTTACCAAAGTGGATCAATCAAGAGCCGAGTACGTCGCCAAGCATGTCGAACAAGATTTACAGAAAGATTTGCAGATGAACAAAGCCTTGTTGAATGCTATTGAGAGTGGTGCTGGGTTGGCTAACTTTGATTTCAGAGATCCAGACCAGGCTTTGAGATTGTTGAAGAGAGAAAATAAGTTGAAGCAAGTGGCCAAGATCATGGCTGTTAGAGAGAAGTATCAGTTGGAGATGGAGAACAAGAAGAAGGCAAAAGCTTTGGTTATGGATCAAGAAGACGAGTTCAAGGATATGCTCGATGCCAACGCCGATGTGATTCCTGATTCTTCAGACGAGGAGGTTGGAAATGTCTCTCAGACCACAGTCACACAGAAATCGACGGTGTACCAGAAGAGCAGTAAGTCTACTTATGAATACTCAGACTCAGATTCGGACCAAGAAGCAGACACGTATCTCTCCCAACGCACAGACTCAACCACATCCTTTGACACCGTGAACACCACGTTACGTTCTTTCGCCCAGAAATACAGTTCCTTCACTGCTCCGCCACCACAGAGCACCAAATCGATCAATCTATCAGATGAAGAGAATAATAATTCAGATTCAGGTTTGATTGAACTATCAACGACTAGAGTCCACAGATTGACCAAATTGCCAACTTTGAAACGTGATCCGAACGAAGTGATCATCACTACCACGTCCAAGAGTTTCGGTGCAAGAGGTGCATCGATTATGTCCCTTGGAAAATCAAAATCAAAATCTTCAACTTCTCAGAACAAAAAACCTAATATGTTTGGTAGAGTTTTGAAAGCGGATTCTAAGTTGAAGAAGAGTAAGACTAAGAATAATAAGATTGGGAAAATTGTTAGTTCTTTCAAAGGTTTCAAGAAGGATGATGGGTTTGAATAGATTAAAAGCTTATTGAAATTGCGCTTCAATGAACAATGTTACGATTATAATTAAGACGAATGTAATAGAGTGTAGTTATAGATAGACCACATCGTCTGTACTGGGGTCAAGGATATTCCAGATCTCATAACCTAGATCAGATCAGCCTAATATAGAGTCAAGTATACGGGTCTGGAATCTTTTGAGTATCTGACTCGGCTTGACGCTTAATTTGAATATTGCGCCAATCCTTTCGCAATTTTCGGTTTTTCCACCCCCTTTGAACTTTCCGCGTACCGATTTGCGAAATAATTCACAAGTTTCACAAACACTGACGCGAAAAACGCACGAACTTGTGTTTTGGCTTTCGTGTAATTAATCAAATCACCATGGCAACGCGCGGATCTAGGCAGCAGTCAACAGATATGTACGTCGCGGTCAGACAGATCATACATGGCGGTTAAAATTATTTTAGTAGGAGACGTCAGCCATAAACATGATTTGATCTTGAGAAAGATCTTGATTCTTGATCTAATAATTATTCCAAACTTTTCAAATATCAACAGTCTACTGATCTGCTATTATTCTCTATTCACCTCCAGTCATTCGTTTCAATTATAATAGCTTGCTGGTCTAGCAATTCGGATCATCGTTAGATATCCCAACTTTCTCATATAACTCGCAATATTATCCTCGTTTGAAAGAATCCACTTCATCGACTAAGAGCTCTACTACAACTACAACCCCCGGCAACCCAATCATCATGGCGGCTAAAGATCGAATGTCCAAGAGTCAAGACTACAGATCTCGTCTTGATAAGCTAACCGATTCGATCCTGGCCAAATCGTCATACACAATCACACAGATCCAAGAGACTTTGAAGCAGACTTCCAACTTGAAACATCAGTCATCTCCTGGTACACTCAGCACCAATTCCGGCAAGCTTAATCAACTGACTTCCAACTTGGCCCAATATCAGAAATATCTGGCTCAGTTGAACACGTTACTCTTACGTACTGAGTTCTTCGAAGACCAATTGACCTTATTGGAGACGGACATCACCCATACATTGAACTCCAACGGCTCGCCAACATGGGACGATTTGAACTTGAGAACCATCGAGTCCACGCTTGAGAATCTTTGTCTGGAGTTCAAACATTTGAGCAAGAGAATCGAAGGGCTGGTGAGACAGGGTTTATTGGACTTGTACTCGGGAAGACCTGTATCTGTTTCTGTCTCCAAATCTCCCACTGCCGCTACTACTACTGCTGGTAATAATGCTAAGCTCAACAACAAGAGATTGTCCATCAACACCGATGAGATTGTCACTGGGCTGGGTATCAACACCGTCACTGAACCGTCTTACAGTTTCTCCAACAGCAACAAAGAGGCGATGACTCCACGCAGTGTTAAGAGACACAGCTACAGCAGTATCAACCGCCACTCGTACCACTCCATCCAAAGAACTCCGAGAACGCCACTATCGCAAACATTCAACGCTAACGACTTGCAAAGCGATGAAGGTGAAGAAGATCCAGACGAGCAGTATCAATCTGACGAATCCGAAGGCTCCCAATCGGAGAAGTTCATGTCTCAATTAAAACCTATCAGATGTGTCTCGAACAAACAGACACCATCAAGTACGCCGACTTTCCCTGAAGATACCACTCACATGGAGCATTCCTCTGTCACCTCTCAATCTACCACTACTTCCATTTCAAGAAGGGCAAGCTTAAGAAACAGCATCAATTCTAATAAGTTCAACTTGTTGGCTTCTATTCCTAAGAGATATTCCCAGTGTCAGTCAGCCAGAAACTCTAGATTGATCGAGGGTATGGACTTGAGTACCACCACAACTAATAATGCTACCTTGGTCCCCACCTCCGCTTCAATGTTGCATGAGACTATCGACAGATCAAAGAGTCAGAATCACAAGAACAGAGACACGATCGATTCGGCAGCCCTAAACACCTCTTCATCCTCATTCCAATCAGACTCCTTATTCTCCCAAACGAGATCAAGCTCAATAGTTGATGACGTGAATGCTACACCAAACGGTATTATTGATCAGTTCTCTCCCGGTCGTTCGTTATCACCTAAACGTGAGCGTGGTATTAACGTCAACAATAAGGGTCAGAATGTGTCTCCATTGGCTGGGAAATCAGGCCAAACTTCTCATCGTCCATTGAAGTACAAGGCTAAATCTATTGCTGATTTCTTACCACAGCCACAGTTCTCCCTCTCTCCATCTCACTCAAAGTCTCCTAATGAAAGTACGAACAGTAATGGTCTAAGACTTGGCGATCCATTTAAAGATCCAAGGAAGAAACGACAAAGTATGAACCTACGTCATTTCACTAGTTGTGAGACTGGTTTGAAGTTGAGTTTTGGCTTAACCATGAGTGAAGTTAATAACTATCATGAGAATGGCGGTGTTACTGAGTTTGGTGGGTTTTTGGATTCTGTTGTTAAGACGAATTCAGACAGTCAGGGCCAGAACTACCAAGATCAAACTGAGAAGAAGCAAAAGCACGAAGAACAGAATCACGTAGGTGATTTGACTGATGAGAGTGTTGTTATTTACGATGAAAGTGTGCAAGCTCAAGAGTTGGAAGCTGGAATTGCTAAAGAACAAGATGAACAAGTGGAGGACTTCCGTAAGATTCTAGAACAACGCCAAAGCCCTCGAAGACTACAAACATTGGCTGAAGACGAAGAAGCAGATGAATTCGGCACGACATTCGAACACAAATTGAACCGTTCCAATTCTTTGGACTCCATTTTCTCAGTCATGACATCAAAGATTCCAATCATTCCAGCTTCAGCTTCATCTGCTGCCACTGAAAATTCTCCAGGCGGTACAACATCCGAAATGCATTCTCCTATCAGATCTGACTCAACCAATATCCGCCACATGCCTTCAAGAAACTTCTCCAAGCCTACGCTGACATGGATGCGTAACATCTCGCAGTCTTCAACTCTGGCCAGCGCTAGGATCAGCCATCAGCCATCGATTGGTAATCTTTCCACTTTTGGTGATTTGAACACTTCAGGTGTCAGTTTGAACAAAGTCACGATGATCTCTGTGAACACTCCTTCAACCAGAACTTTCGCCTTGAATTCTAAGACTAAGCAGAATTTGTCCAATTTGTTAAGTGTCGCTAATACCAATGCCAATTTTGCTGATAATAGAAACTCTGTTATGGACTCAAGAGTAAGCTCCGCTGGGTCCGTTGCTAGTGAAGTCAAAGTCACAGAGACCACGTCCACACCAAAGCCTTCGATCTTCAACAGACTGTTCTCTTCTTCGTCAACGAATGAGCCAAACGCTACGTCAGCTAACCCAGCAAGTAACGGTATCAGTAATGCTGGTAGCGGTGTCCCTGGGACCAGTGTGATCTCACCAGTGAAAACCCAAGAGTTGAAACCCTCAGCTTTGTCAGCTTTAAACAAGAACATGCTACGCCACCAGACCTCTTTGCAATCTATGAAAGAGAAAGCAGGTTTAGCGGAAGGAGGAGAACCGATCGATGTCAATCATTTGGTACTCACCAAGAAGAAATCCATGAAGTCCTTGTCCCATAAGCCTTCCATCATCAACTTGGCTCCTTCTTCGTACTCTGGTGACAATCAATGCTTCATTCAATCCGAATATTCAAGCTCAATCACTTCTTCTTCAAGACCAATCACCATTTCTCATTCTTCAACACATGTTATTCCAAATCAAGAACAAATGGCTTCTAATTCGAAGTACTTGAACAACAATATATTGGACTCGTTCATCACAACGATCAACAGTTATATCCCATCGAATCATAACCCTCAGTTGTTATCATCATCTTCTGATGCCACTGCTGCAAACGGTGGGAATGAAAGGTTTGTCGATGATGTGAAGAATAATTACGTCCAGAAACACAGACCAACTTCAAAAATTGATTCAGTTGTTGCTTCTACGTCTTCTGGTTTGAAATTTGTTCAAGGTAGCAATAATGCTAAGCAAGATTAGCTGCCTGGGGCCTGGGATGGAAGCACAGCTGATTGGATTTGAAGCTGATAGTTGTGTTTTGTATATTAAAAGTTGTAGATAGACAGATAAAAGTAAAAACAAACAGCTTCAGTAGTATATTATTGTAGTTTTATGGAACATGAGAGATTCTGAGTATATGTCTTGATAAGGCGAAGCTATAATTACTATAAGTGGCCATAATCCTATCAGGGTTGAGAGTTTAAAAAGGACCTTTGATCAGCTGTCATTTCTCACTGGCAGATCTTGAAAAGTAACCTGGAAAAATGTCCGGATGCTTATGTAACAGCCGACGAAATGCCCGCAACTCTATGACAGATAATATTGGACGCTCGCGGTAGTTTTCCAGCGGAATTTGAAACCCCAATATTTTAACCTATCAAAGAGTTAAAATTAGTAAAGCATATGCTACAAACTGCAAGATTACCAGGCACAATTAATACTAGGGATTTGGATCAAGAAATTTTGTGTCAAATTCTTGATCTGATCAACTCATCATCATACTAGTTCAAAACGTTATTGGAGCTCAGATCGAGAACACACCCTTCTTTCCGATCAGCTGCGCGAACCCAAAAATGTGTTCCGCTTCCGGAAACCGGGAGATTCCAAGAGTTTGATAAGCAGCTGAAGATAAAGGAGTCGGTAAAGTGTCAAAGTGGCGAAGTGTTTGTTGTGACAGCTATGCTTCATTCTTTGTCTTCACTACTTGCTATATAATTGTATTAGTATGGATGTGGTATCAATAGCTCTATAGTCCTTATAATTATAAACCGACAAATATATCAACATATAACCAGGTTTCAAGGGATCAAACCAAATCCCACAGACATATTAGTTCAGCATTCTTTGCCTAATTAGGAAAGATCCAGCACAGCGATTGACGATTTGCGAAAATCTAAAAACTGAAAACACATACAAAGTTTTAGACAATTTTCGCAATTTTTACCAAATTGAGAAGTGTTTGGATATCTTTCCCAAAAGCTGTTGATGATTTTGATAAGATCAGTATACAGACAGCTGTAGTACACTAGCATGGACTCAATTGTGACAGGTCCAGCTGTAGTACTAGTATTCTGCATGTACTCCGGCAAACAACTCAGCACACGAGCTGTTCCTTTGAGATTTTGTCCAGGCGCTGCTACACTTTCACTATGACCATTGCTAGTTATATGTGCAATCACTGATCAGCTTCATTACTCGACAAAGATCATTGCCCTTTTTGAAACAAACAACTTTCCGCTAGAATCATATTTTGCCGTTTTTGGGTTATAATTCTTACAACCAATACCATGATCTAGTGATCGCCATTAAAAATTAGTTATTACTTGCATTTTAACTTGTAAAGTTGAAGTTGCAAATGTGCTAGTTCTTTGGAGCAAGACATGGCCCCCCTTAGTAGTGTCGCTATCAATTTTAACACTTATCTTTGTGCATATGTCCAAACTCCAAACACTGGATCTACCGTTGCACAACAACTGACTGAAGCTTGACTGTCCCTCCATATAAATACCTTTCATTGTTCTCCATTATTTCATCACACAACATGGTTCAGTTCCACAATAATCATTAACCTCACTATTATCTTCTTTCTATTCATCCCCACCACCACCATGTCCTCAAGAGTATCAATAGATAAGAAGCACATTGATTCCATCCACAGATCATTATCACATGAATCTCACACACAACAAGTTGGTACCGTTGAGGAAATCTCCATTGGTGACAACCACAGTGACGCCGACCACGAGCTTCACCACGATCTTCGTAAGAACTTCAACATCTTATCCTTGTTAGGTGTTGGTTTCGGTTTGACCAACTCTTGGTTCGGTATCTCTGCCTCTTTGGTCACCGGTATTTCCTCTGGTGGACCAATGCTTATTGTCTACGGTATCATCATCATTGCTGTCATTGCCACCCAAATCGGTATCTCCTTATCCGAATTGACCTCTGCCTTCCCAGAGGACTCTGGTGGTCAATACTACTGGACTTTCCAACTGGCTCCTAAGAAATACAGAAGATTCTGGGCCTACATGTGTGGTTCCATGGCTTGGTACGGTTCCATCTTCACCTCAGCTTCTGTTACTATCTCCATTGCTTCAGCCATTGTTGGTATGTACGTCTTGGGTACTGGCAGAGAAAAAGGCCCACAGACTTGGGAAGTGTTCGTTACCTTTGAAGTTGTCAACTTATTCTTAACTTTGTTCAACATCTATGAAGCTCCACTACCTTTGCTCTCTGAAGCTGCTTTATGGACCTCCATAATATCGTTCGTTGTTATTACCATCACAGTTTTGGCTTGTTCTCACGGTAACTACCAAACACCAGGTTTCGTCTTCAAGGAATTCAACAACAACACCGGTTGGTCTACCTCTGGTATTGCATTCATTGTTGGTTTGATCAACCCAGCTTGGTCTTTCTCTTGTTTGGATTGTGCTACGCACATGTGTGAAGAAATCAAAGAGCCAGAAAGAAAGATCCCTATCGCCATTCTTTCCACCGTTGCCATTGGGTTTGTCACCTCTTTCATCTACTCCATTGCTATGTTCTTCTCCGTTAGAAACCTGGACGATATCTTGAACTCCAACACCGGTGTTCCAGTGCTGGACATTTACTACCAAGCTTTGCAGAACAAGCACGGTGCTCTGTTCCTTGAAGCTTTGATTGTGCTAACTGCTGTTGGTTGTAACATCTCTTCTCAAACATGGCAAGCTCGTTTATGTTGGTCTTTCTCCAGAGATAACGGTATCTTGGGCTCCAGATACTGGAAGCAAGTCCACCCAAAGACCGGTTTACCAGTCAACGCTCATTTGATGTCCTGTTTCTGGTGTGCTGTTGTCGGTTGTATCTACATGGCTTCCACCACAGCTTACAACTCCTTGGTTGTCTGCTGTATCACTTTCTTGCTATTGTCCTACTCCATTCCAATCGTCTGTTTGTTGAATTATGGCAGAGATAAGCTCAAGCACGGTCCTTTCTGGTTAGGTAAGTTCGGCATGGTCTCCAACTACGTCGTCTTGGCATGGACTGTGTTTGCCTTGGTCTTCTTCTCTTTCCCAGCAACCATGCCAGTCACAGCTCAAGACATGAACTATGCCTCTGTCTTCACAGGTGGGTTTGCTGCTTATTCCGTCATCTACTGGTTTGTCAGAGCTCACAAGACCTTTGCGCTGGACCAAGTTGCCAAGGGTGACGAAGACGATCTTGACACTTCTGGTAGTTCTGTTGTTCAAGAATACGAAATGAACCACGTTAAAAACTTGTAAAGGGTTTGATCCACTGTTTACCAAGTTACTAAGCTTTCAATTCTTCAGCCAGATTTAGCGGCTGGTTCCCTTTTGTTATAGTTATATACATATTCATATCCAAGTCCATGTTCCGTTGTTCATATAAATTGTGTCTAGATACCTTATTAGTGTTGTTATAGAACTAGATTGTGGTAGAACACATCGAAATTTTCCATCAAATCGTCGTCTCTTGCAAAACTTCTATCTTCAAATATGTAATTGTCATTAGGCATGATTTTAACGTCTTGTGAATTTGATTCATGCAACTTCAAAAAGTGGACAAATTCGTTGTTAGAATTGTAACGAACAGTTTTCAAACATGGATATTTCTTGATTATCACAGAAAGGTCCAAGTGTTTACCATCCTTTAAAAGATCTGAAATCTCTGGTAAGTCCGAAGCTTTATCATCACTTTGTAAACTCATGGATATGTTCAGATTCTTCAGCTTAGGAGCGTTCATTCTGATAGGCAGGTTCCCATCTTTGAAGAAATGGTTCAACACTTCAGAAACATACGGTGTGTAGTGGAACAGCTGTTCCAAGTTGTTTGGGAAAAGAACCAAAGTGAACGTCACTAACTCTTCAAGAAGTTGATCAACTCGGTGATATCAACATCAACTTTCAACTCTTTGGTGTGGGAGTTCTTGAACTGCGTGTAAGGATTGAAGACAAACTGTGGATAGTAGTTAGCTGGATGGATTTGTCACATCATACTCATGAATCTCCCCAGTGGTATGGATTTACGCTTGCAGTTCAACCTCTCCATCATATCCAAGCAATCAACCCTTGGAGGAGATGTCGGGTTGTCTCTGGAGTCGAAATGGAGATGCAGGTTTTGTAACGTATCTGACTTGATGTTCAAAGCGACAGTGTTTGATTCACCGGGGTTCAAATAACAAGTTTGTAACTGTGTGAAGTCAAAAGCACGCAGACGGCTCTTGGACTGCATCTGCAAAATGCAAGAACTTCAACTGTTTCAGCTTGGTGATGGACCCTAGAATTCTTCTATGCATGACGTTGGGATAATTCTTCAAATCCAAATTCAAGAACTGTAAGCTTCGGCATCGGTCCAACGCAGACACAAGCATATCCTCAATATGGCATCTCACAACATCCAATTCATGGCTGTGAAGATCAGCATCGTTGAAATTCTTACTGGTGATGCCAAAACTGAACAATTCCAACGGCTCCCACGGGATAAGCTGAGACTGGAAGAAGTAGATGAACAAAAGGTCTTTGAAGTTGTTGGGGTTGAAGACAGGTAAAATCATGGTGAATTTCTTCAAATTTGGGAGAGTCAATGCAGTGTTATCAAAATTTGGGTTGTTGTAGTGGATGTTTCTCTGTTCAGCAACTCATAATAATGTTCGTCTGGAAGAGGCTCAAGTTCTTCTTCATCTGATGATTCTGTGCTGGATCTATGTCCGTCGTCATTGGTTGGTGCCACTTTATTGGACGTGAAGATATCTTTGTATTCAGAGTCAGGTGTGTTGCCTCCTTGTTCTGCATTGTTATCTTGTAGTGGTTGCTCTTGTTCTTCAAATAGATACTCGATATCATCATCATCATCCTCTTCCTCTTCTTCCTCTTCCTCTTCTTCTTCTTCGAAGAAATCTTCAGCAATCCCCGTCCTCAAAAAATCTCATCAAGTAAGTAGATTCGTCCATGAACTCAATTTTAAAATCAGTCAAACTAGGCAGTTCAACGTCTCTGAAAGTCTTCAGATTCACCTTCAACAAGTTCAGAAACAATAGCTCGCTCAGTTTGACACCTTCAAATCTCAACGGATATTCAGAATTAAGAATCCCTGAATGGTGAAAACATAATATGAAGGCAATCGTTGATCTTGGTCCTTACTGTGATAAAACTTGCCAAAGTTCCTCCCATTGATACTGATATTCTTCCTCTTATTGGAACTGATGATACTATGTGAGCCGAATTGATAACTCCTTAAACGATCATGTGGCCTCTGTAAGATCTCATGAATGATAATCTTTTCATGTAAATTAGAATAAACATCCTTTGTGTGAGATCTGTAATACTGAGCCAAATCAGAGAAGAACAAGTTCTCCAGTTGGTTGATTGTCTTGTCAAATTCGTGGACTTGGAGTTGAAATATTTCAGGTTTGATTAAGGTTACGTTGCGTCAATATCGTCAATATTTTGAATTATCTGAAACCATATTTCATTGGGTAGGGCTTTTTACTCAAGCATCTGTCATAGAATTGCGGCTAATCTAAGCACCTAGCCCTGATTTCAAATCACGTGAATAAGTTAAATATATGACGTCCCTCTGAAAAATTGTTGGGTAAATTCATGTATGTATCTGCACGTTGCACTCATCACTTGCATGAACCTTTGTATCGGGGACTGAGAACTTCACACCAAGACTCAAGTTGTAACTTTTCATCACCAAGATTCGAGCTTTCTTTGTTCACTCCTTGCTCAAAGAGTAATACTCTGTCCAACGATTGTTACAATTGTCAAGAGCCCAACTCCAACATTGATAGTGATTCAGCTTTTTCTTAGAGTAGATCGTAGTTCTCTTGATTGAGTTTCTGGAAATGCCAATCTGGATGTTCAAATAAATGTGAACCAAAGAGCTAAATTTGACCTATTATTTTTCACTTCAAGAATAAGTACTCATCACTCATTCTAAATTATTAATGATCTTTTTCTATAAGAAGTAACAGCTCTTCCACGTTGCTTTGCTCATCACTATCAACAGATCCGGGGTCCTCAATCAGCGTCAAATCTACAGAGATGATACCTAGCTAGCTAGAGTACTGTCTGCTACCTGGACTATCTACCACGTCGTACCTAGTCAACAAAATCAAACAGTTGCGGTAATATTCTGCACTTTTTGTGTCAAATATACGCTTTATTAATGAAGATCAGAGATATCAATTGAATTTGTAGATCAACAAGAAAAGTTGGGCCAATTTGAATTTGTTAGTAGTTACCCTTTTGGATGTAATTTCGCGGAGTTTTTTCAAACTTCCTTCTTCTCCAATTATTTCTTGAGAGTTAAACAACTTGTTGTTTCTCAATTTTTGTGTTATCTTTTGGGGATGTTCCGGTCTAGGTAGTGCTCAACCTTCACATACACTGCTCATCAGTTGAGTACCTACCCACTAGCTGGCCTCTAAGTTAACTCGTCAACAATACTTTGATCTGCGGAGGGGAAATGCCAGATCCGAGTACATGCGGAATAACGCAAGGTTCTTTTCAAAATTTGGTCCAAGGCTCAAGCTGGTGACGCTCCTTTTGAATTGTTGGAAAATCGAGGGCAGAGTCCGCACCAGCAATAATAAATATAATCCAAATAAATTTGTAAACAATCACAAAGGCAAACAAACTAAGTGGCAAAGTAACCAGCCTTTGAAGGACACTTGAATTGCAACATCACAAAGAGGGTATTTATTTATTCATTGTCATCTTTGCTAGATATTTACCATTTCATCAAATTATATTAAATCATGGGTTTAGTTAACGTTCCAGTTGGTGAAGCCAGACCAGGTGAAACTGCACCAAGAAGAAATGCTCAATTGAAAAACCTTGAAGTTCTTAAGAGACCAGTTGGTTACAAGGCCAACACTGTCTATGAGTTCATCCTCGAAGCCATTGAGAAGGGTGGTTCCAGAAGAGCTATCGCTTACAGAGATATTATCGAAGTCCACAAGGAGCACAAGAAAGTCAAGAAGTTGAGTGATGGCCAAGAAGTCGAAGTGGATAAGACATGGTTGTACTACGAGCTTTCTGACTACAAGTACGAGACCTACAAGCAAGTGAACACCTTTATCCACCAATACGGTAGAGGTTTGGTCGCTCTGGGTATCAAGCCATCTGGTGAAAACAGATTACAAATCTTTGCCTCCACCTCCCACAAGTGGATGAAGACCTTCTTAGCCTGTCAATCCCAGGCCATCCCAGTCGTCACTGCCTATGACACTTTAGGTGAGGCTGGTATCACCCACTCCTTAGTCCAAACTGAGTCCAACGCTATCTTCACTGACAACGCCTTGTTGGCCAACTTGATCAACCCACTGAAGAAGGCCACCAACGTCAAATTCATCATCCACTCTGAAGACATTGACGCTAATGACAAGAGACAAGGTGGTGAGCTATACGCCAACGCCCAAAAGGCTAAGGAAGCCATCTTAGCTATCAGACCAGACATCCA
>JAKTWX010000056.1:36860-55081 GCA_030582275.1 Waltiozyma pijperi
GAAGAGGCTCAAGTTCTTCTTCATCTGATGATTCTGTGCTGGATCTATGTCCGTCGTCATTGGTTGGTGCCACTTTATTGGACGTGAAGATATCTTTGTATTCAGAGTCAGGTGTGTTGCCTCCTTGTTCTGCATTGTTATCTTGTAGTGGTTGCTCTTGTTCTTCAAATAGATACTCGATATCATCATCATCCTCTTCCTCTTCTTCCTCTTCTTCTTCGAAGAAATCTTCTGCAATCCCCGCCCTCAAAATATCTCATCAAGTAAGTAGATTCGTCCATGAACTCAATGTTAAAATCAGTCAAACTAGGCAGTTCAACGTCTCTGAAAGTCTTCAGATTCACCATCAACAAGTTCAGAAACAATAGCTTGCTCAGTTTGACACCTTCAAATCTCAACGGATATTCAGAATTAGCCAATCTTATTAAGAATCCCTGAATGGTGAAAACATAATATGAAGGCAATCGTTGATCTTGGTCCATACTGTGATAAAACTTGCCAAAGTTCCTCCCATTGATACTGATATTCTTCCTCTTATTGGAACTGATGATACTATGTGGGCCGAATTGATAACTCCTTAAACGATCATGTGGCCTCTGTAAGATCTCATGAATGATAATCTTTTCATGTAAATTAGAATAAACATCCTTTGTGTGAGATCTGTAATACTGAGCCAAATCAGAGAAGAACAAGTTCTCCAGTTGGTTGATTGTCTTGTCAAATTCGTGGACTTGGAGTTGAAATATCTCAGGTTTGATTAAGGTTACGTTGCGTCAATATCGTCAATATTTTGAATTATCTGAAACCATATTTCATTGGGTAGTACTTTGTACTTCAGTGTTAGATTCTGTGATGCTGGCATCTTTGCAAATCGTAGCTTCTTCAGGGGTGTTCCGTGTCCAATTGAGAGATGTTGACTATGTTGATAACAAATCGGAGTCGGTACTGAGTTTATTCGCAATCTCCAGCTGTCAGATGTCAGATTCAAGATAACCAAGCATCTGTCATAGAATTACGGCTAATCTAAGCAACTAGCCCTAATTTTAAATCACGTGGAGAAGTTAAATATATGACGCCTCTCTGAAAAATTGTTGGGTAAATTCATGTATGTATCTGCACGTTGTACTCATCACTTGCATGAACCTTTGTATCGAGATGTAGGTACTGAAAACTTTACACCAAGACCCAAGTTGTAACTTTTCATCACCAAGATTCGAGTACTCTTTGTTCACTCCTTGCTCAAAGAGTAATACTCTGTCCCTGTTCAACTATTGTTACAATTCTCAAGAGCCCAACTTCATGATTGATAGTGATTCAGCTTTTTCTTAGAGTAAATCGTAGTTCTCTTGATTGAGTTTCTGGAAATGCCAATCTGGATGTTCTAATAAATGTGAACCGAAGAGCTAAATTTGACCTATTCTTTCTCACTTCAAGAATAAGTACTCATCACTCATTCTAAATTATTGATGATCTTTTTCTATATGAAGTAACAGCTCTTCCTCTCAATTATGTTGCACGTTGCTTTGCTCATCGCTATCAACAGATCCGGGGTCCCCAATCAGCGTCAAATCTACAGAGATGATACCTAGCTAGCTAGAGTGTCTGCTACCTGGACTATCTACGCCGTCGTACCTAGTCAAAAAATTCAAACAGTGGCGGTAATATTCTGCACTTTTTGTGTCAAATATACGCTTTATTAATGATGATCAGAGATAAAGATATCAATTGAATTTGTAGATCAACAAGAAAAGTTGGACCAATTTGAATTTGTTTATATGTTACCCTTTTGGCTGTAATTTCGCGGAATTTTTTATACTTCCTTCTTCCCCAATTATTTCTTGAGAGTTAAAGAACTTGTTGTTTCTCAATTTTTGTGTTATCTTTTGGGGATGTTCCGGTCTAGATAGTGCTCAACCTTCACATACACTGCTCATGAGTTGAGTACCCCCTAGCTGGCCTTTAAGTTAACTCGTCAACAATACTTTGATCTTCGGAGGGGAAATGCCAGATCCAAGTACATGCAGAATAACGCAAGGTTCTTTTCAAAATTTGGTCCAAGGCTCAAGATGGTCCTTTTGATTTGTTGGAAAATCGAGGGCAGAGTCCGCCGCACCAGCAATATTAAATATAATCCAAATAAATTTGTAAACAATCACAAAGGCAAACAAACTAAGTGGCAAAGTAACCAGCCTTTACAGGACACTTGAATTGCAACATCACAAAGAGGGAATTTATTTATTCATTGTCATCTTTGCTAGATACTTACCAGTTCATCAAATTATATTAAATCATGGGTTTAGTTAACGTTCCAGTTGGTGAAGCCAGACCAGGTGAAACTGCACCAAGAAGAAATGCTCAATTAAAAAACCTTGAAGTTCTTAAGAGACCAGTTGGTTACAAGGCCAACACTGTCTATGAGTTCATCCTCGAAGCCATTGAGAAGGGTGGTTCCAGAAGGGCTATCGCTTACAGAGATATTATCGAAGTCCACAAGGAGCACAAGAAAGTCAAGAAGTTGAGTGATGGCCAAGAAGTGGAAGTGGATAAGACATGGTTGTACTACGAGCTTTCTGACTACAAGTACGAGACCTACAAGCAAGTGAACACCTTTATTCACCAATACGGTAGAGGTTTGGTCGCTCTGGGTATCAAGCCATCTGGTGAAAACAGATTACAAATCTTTGCCTCCACCTCCCACAAGTGGATGAAGACCTTCTTAGCCTGTCAATCCCAGGCCATCCCAGTCGTCACTGCCTATGACACTTTAGGTGAGGCTGGTATCACCCACTCCTTAGTCCAAACTGAGTCCAACGCTATCTTCACTGACAACGCCTTGTTGGCCAACTTGATCAACCCACTGAAGAAGGCCACCAACGTCAAATTCATCATCCACTCTGAAGACATTGACGCTAATGACAAGAGACAAGGTGGTGAGCTATACGCCAACGCCCAAAAGGCTAAGGAAGCCATCTTAGCTATCAGACCAGACATCCAACTAATCTCCATCAACGACGTTCTTGCCTTAGGTAAGGACTCCGACGTCGCTCCTCATCCTCCAAAGCCAGAAGACTTGTCTTGTATCATGTACACTTCTGGTTCCACTGGTGATCCAAAGGGTGTTGTTCTAAAGCACGAAAACATTGTTGCTGGTATCGCTGGTGTCTCCTTCATCGCCAACCGCACCTTCATCAACGAGGCTGACCGTATCATTGCCTTCTTGCCATTGGCTCACATTTTCGAATTGGTGTTCGAATTGATCGTTTTCTACTGGGGTGGTATCTTGGGTTACGCCAACGTCAAGACCTTGTCTGACACCTCCACCAGAAACTGTGTTGGTGATATGAAGGCCTTCCAGCCAACTGTCATGGTTGGTGTTGCCGCTGTTTGGGAAACTATCAAAAAGGGTATCATGGCTCAAGTTGCCAAACAACCAGCATTCACACAAAAGCTCTTCTGGGCTGCCTTCAACTATAACCAAAAGTCGTGGAAGTTCCCAGGCGCCAGCTATGTTATCCAAAACGTCATTTTCAAGAAGGTCAAGGCTGCCACTGGTGGGAATTTGAGATATGTCTTGAACGGTGGTTCTCCGCTCTCTAAGGACACTCAAGTCTTCGTCACCAACTTACTTGCTCCTATGTTGATCGGTTACGGTTTAACCGAGACTGTTGCCAACACAACGGTTGTCTCTCCAGAACACTTTGAATACGACGTCCAAGGTGCCTTGTCTGGTTCCGTTACTGTTAAGTTGGTCGATGTTGCAGACGCTGGTTACTATGCTAAGAACAACCAAGGTGAAATCTTGATACAAGGTGCCCCAGTCACACCGGAATACTTCAAGAACGACACTGAAACCAAGGCTGCCTTTGACGAAGAAGGCTGGTTCAAGACCGGTGATATTGGTGAGTGGACCCCCACTGGTCAATTGAAGATCATTGACCGTAAGAAGAACTTGGTCAAGACTTTGAACGGTGAATACATTGCTTTGGAGAAGCTTGAATCCGTCTACAGATCCAACGAATACGTTGGTAACATCTGCTGTTATGCTGATGCCAACCACTCCAAGCCAATCGGTATAATCTTCCCTAACGAAAATTCCATCAAGAAGTTAGCACATGAATTGAGCTTGACCAGCAGTCCTGACGCCGATGTCCACAAGGCCGTACAAGACCAAAAATTGATCGGCAAGGTTCACCAGTCATTAGTCGCCACAGCCAAGTCCCAAGGCTTGAGCGGTATCGAATTGATTGCTGGTGTTGTCTTTGTTGACGAAGAATGGACTCCACAGAACGGGTTTGTCACCTCTGCTCAAAAATTGCAAAGAAAGAAGATCTTGGAAGCTAACAAGCAAGCTGTTGATGACTTGTACAAGAGAGTTTGATTTGCTCTAACCTCTTTACGCCCATTCATGATACCAGTTTCTTTTGATTTTTTTCTTTGTTCGTTTTTTGTATTTTGTTTCTTCTCATCTTGTTTTATAGTTAGTTAACTTGCAGTTTTTGCGAATCTTTTTAATGTCTCCACGATTGGGGCCCACTGGCCTTTTAATAAAAACTCCCTCCAAATTACTTAACTTGCATGCATATCTGCTGAACTTAGAAAACAAATATTAAGATATTAATTAAACAGGGACATATCTAAGTCGTGAACAAATAACACTCCATTAATTCTATCTGGGAGTGCTTCAAGAAATAAATTAATTGCCAGAAGTCAAGCTAGTTCTTAGCAGTAGCGCTGACAGATTCGTTACCAATGGAAGAGTCTTCTTCTTCGTCGGCGAGCTCTCTCAAATCGATATCCAAATCTCTGGCAACTGTTTCTTCAACGTTGTGCAAGTCACTTAAACCGTAAAGGGAGATAGTGGCTAAACCTAAGATACCAGCAAGACAAGAGAAGGCCATGGCCACAATACCCTTGGCAGTGAAACCAGTTGGGATGGTATCTAATTGGACGTTTTCACCAGTTAAATCTAAGAAGTTGGTGTTACCAGCAGCGTTTGTGTCAATGTTGATACCAACGTTCTTACAGATAGCCTTGTGGTTTTCAGTCAATTGTTGGGTCTCGTTTTGTTGCATTTCCAAAGGAGCTTCGACGAAAACCAAGGCTAAACCTTGTTCCAAATGCCATTCAATGTGACAATGGAAGAACCAGACACCTGGGTTGTCAGCCTTGAATCTTAAGACCATGTTGGATTGAGGCAAGACGTAGGTGGTGTCTCTCATCATTGGGTATTCTGGGAAGTCGGTGTCGGTTTCGGCATCGAAGGCTACTGGGGTATCATCGTCGTCAACAGCTGGGGCTCTTTCGAGAAGTTGGAACACGTGACCGTGTAAATGGAATGGATGCTTACCGGTATCTTGGTTGTTGACAACAATTTCAATGATGTCATCTTTTTCCAAAACAAAAGTATGGGTGTTAGAACCGTAGACATCAGCGTTGGTGGCCAAGTCACCAGCTTCCAAGGCAGTGACTAAGATAGGGGTCTTTGGAGCAGTGTAGGTGATGTTATTGAAGAAAGCGTAGTTGACACCGTTGATCAAGTTGTCCATGATGACGTCGACGGAGATGGTCACGTCTGGTTCATCGTACAAGTCAACCTTGTTGACTGGGGTCAAGTAGAAATCGTCCAAGATGGTGCCATCCAAGTCATCAACGTAGTACTGTTCGACAGCGGCGTTGCTGGAAGAGTAGGACAAAGTGGAAGTACCGTTGATTCTCAAATCGTCTGGGATGACATCCAACATACCATCGTCAACCACTTGCATGATGGCGTAGTTCTTCGAGGTGTCCTCCTTGGTCTTCAAGAGAATGGTGTAACGTTGGGCAACAGTGATGTAAAGCATGGAGGTGGTGTTTCTTTCAACTGGAATACCGTCAACTTCAATGACGTCGAACTCGTGGTCCTCGATGAAGAAGTAGTACGAGGTGAACCCACCAGTGTTGACCAATCTGATCAAGTAGGTGGTGTTTGGTTGCACCTCCAAGGTCGTACTCAAGGAGTTGTTGACCAAGAAGTTTTGTGGGATTGGTTCGGCACCGGTTGGGTTGTTCTTGTTCAAGAATGTAGGTAACAGATCATCAGTCAATTCGTGGTACCATTCTTGGAAAGTCAAGGACAATTCTTCGTCGTAATCCTCACCGAGCTTGTATGGATAGCCTTCGTCGTCTTTGACGATGAACAAACCTCTCATACCATCAACGTATTGGGCCTTGGTGTGGGAGTGGTACCAGTAGGAACCGTGTTGGTCTGGAACAGTGAAGTTGTAGGTGAAGGTTTGGTTGACACCGATAGGACATTGGGTGATCATCTCAGGACCATCGAATTGAGCGGTACCGTGTTGGAAAATACCGTGGAAATGTAAAGAGGTGTTTCTGTCACTGAAACCGTTGGTTAAGTGGACAATGACTCTGTCACCTTTGTTCACTTGGATATCTGGCCATGGGAATTCACCGTTACATGTGATGACTGGTCTTTCAAACCCATCCAAGTTGGCAGTACCCCAACCTGTGGTCCAGTTGTATTCGTGGGTTTCTGCGCTCACAAGAGAAGCAGAGGCAGATAGCAAGGCAAGACAGATGTTTGTGAAGCTGACCATATTGGGCGATGATATAGTGGAGCTAGCCTTCTTAGGTTCGAAAAGTATCAGGATACAGGGCGTGCCAGCAAACTTTGGGGAGACAGAAGAGCAGATATGAGCAAATATATATTATATATGTGTCTCAGTGGTATTGTCATGCACCTGTCGTAATAAATTGGAGGTGTAAGGTCGGTAATATTTTATTACAATGGCCAAATTCTAAATTCCCACCCTCAAATATTTTTATCATATGCAGGAAGCCAATTGGATGTCCGTTCATGAAATTTTAAATTATAACAGCTTGCATGAAAAAATAACATGGCAGATGCTAGTTGGCAGATACAACTCAGGGATCTTAACTACACCAGCTTTGGGAATTGGATTGAAGAAGAAGACACACCCAGATATACAGATACGAGAGTCCAACTGTCGCCAATTCATGTTGTTGATGCTTAAAGAAACCTGATCTAACTCTTGTCTTGAGCTCTTGACTCTTGACTCCTGTGAACCTCTACCTAGTTAATAGAAGCTTTGCCCAGAAACTTGTCTTAAACCAGCTTTTTATGATATGATTCGGGTTTAATGAAATAATTCGGGCATGAAGCCGCATGAAAAAACACCTGGAAATTTTCTTAACACCCGTGTCGCGTAGTCGCGTGCAGTCGAGCGCGAACCTTCAGCTCGGACTAATTTTGAACCGTTTGTGTCGATCCTTTATATCATGTTAATACTACAGCTTTTACTTAAGATAGACCAAGAAGAATGATAGAAGGCATTGTGTTGTGTATTGCAGAAAATTTTCGGCTAACTTATCTAGATTTTTGCTCTTCATATTTATCGGTTTCTTCTTCTACAACTCTGTTCAGTTTGGTGTCTTTGATAGTCTTTCATGGCTATCGTACAAGATAGATATTATCCTTTAATGGTGATATATGATTTGATTTAGATCTCGTATATATACATATGCTCTTGAAGTCGATCAATCTCATGAGTCAAATGGTTGATTCAAATTGTGCTGATTGGCTTTCGACGGTGATCGAAGCCGGTACAATTATTCAGCTATTATATATATGTCGTAGCCCGTTTTCGCATTTCCGAGAAGTCATGTATGGCGAAAATGAAATTTTTTTTACTATGGTAGAAAATTTAAATCCCATATTTTTCGTCAACGAAACTTGAAAGTGGATTAAAACTATTGAAAACCAGCTTTGATTTCAAAAATGAAAATTTCTATAAATTGGCTCATATATAATTCCAGACATTTTGGGTGTATTGGCCGAATCAGTTTTTCAATTTAGGTCCTAGTTCTTGTGATATTGGTGTTTCTATTTTATGGTTTATATCAGTTGGCATGGCAACGCATCTTGAGATATTGGTGTTTCTATTTTATGGTTTATATCAGTTGGCATGGCAACGCATGTTTCTGTTTTCAATTTCTGCCAAATCCTCACGGGTCAAAACTACGTCATTCCTTTCCATCGATATTTTGCCGATATTAATTGGCAGTTCAACATTTCTATACAACACAACTTCCATGATTCGGAAGTATCTGAAGACTGAAGTTTTGAAATAATAATCCTAAACAAAAGACCGCGGTATAAGATATATAAGATATAATAACTTTGGACCCCGACCTTGCTCGCCGCAGGCGGCATCATAATATTGCTGCAGGCACAACCCCCTGAGGACGAACATATATAATATAGCGCTCCACGGTCGAATTAATTACCTAAGCGCAGCGTAGGTCCAATTATAATTATCATCATGTAATTCTATAATTTATATTTCTACTTATAGAATATAATAAATATATATATATTATAATATATATATTATGAGGTATAAATTCGTATAAGCTGCTACGTCATGAATTATTTATAATATAATATATATAATATTAATACATGATGATAAATATACATATTATAGTATTATAATATTATTATAAATTATTTATTATATAAAATTATTATAATATTGTAAGTACTATATTAAATGCTGCTGCTAGCTGTGCAATATTATGCATATAATTATATAATATCATAGTGTTAGGGAACCGGTCAGGTTGTCGGATCGGTTATGCGAATCCCGTGATTAAGGATCTGCTACGGGATTTGCCATTCTCTTCTCTCCAGACCGTCTATTTAACGAGAACAATTCCTGTTCTTGTACTTCGTCTGTTTCATCATAGCTCTATATAGTATTTCATAAAGTAAGTCAAAAATGAGGTACAAATCCTATCTATACAACTGTAGACAGGTAGTTAACCTCAATACATAGCGCTAATAATTAATAAATATATATATTTTACGTACGTAACCAATCCGGATGTTTTATCCTCTTTCGGAAGTATAGTCTGCCATATTACTGATCGGTTCCCTAACACTAAACTACGACGTCAGCGCTTATAATTAATAAATATATTTTAGGTACGTACTTAACTACGTCTAATTCGACCGTAATATTACATATAATTGCAAGAATCTCTCGACCTCCGTATAATACATGACTGCAGCAACTTCTCAGGCCAAATATACACTAGCTTCGACACTAAACAATTAACTAGAATAATATTATTACAATATAATTAATATAAAATTACGTGTAATTATTACATATTGTTAGGGAACCGGTCAGAATGTCGGATCAGCTATACTGATGCCGCGAATAAGGATCTTCTACGGACTGGTTACAACTTATAAAGTGCCTTTCTCATGTCTTCAGAATTACTATTTAAGGTAGCTGATTTCGGCCTGTGCAGATTATACTCTTGATATTGTACTTAGATTAAGAGATGGAAAGCGAAACGTTGGGTAAGTTGACTAGGGGATTCCCTAGTATCAATTAGTATCTGTTAGCATTTCTAATATGACTCTAAGTCTAAGAGAGAAGCCGCTGCTCAACCGCTCACTCTATCAGCTGTCATGTTCCTTTAACAGCTGCTATAGTCGACTGTACTCCAACACATTTATGAATAGATGTTATAACTATAGAGAAGATCAAACCATGCTGGGTTCATACCGCACGTCATTAACATTTTCAGTATCATGATCAATATTGAAGCCTAGTTCAACAATATGTAACGGCCATATCAGATTTGTCTCTCTTTTCTGAAACCTCACATGTAGTAATAAGCAATCATATATAGACAGAAACATAAAATGGAAATGATATAAAGCCCATGAAAAACAAAACAAATAAACCAAACAAAAAAACTAGAACACATCCAAAGATGTAATGGACCGACACCAAGCCAACTGAAGAGAAATTAAATAACCAACCAGAAACCAACATAGACCAGCAGTGTAAAACCCCCTCAAGAGACAGCATCAGCAAATCTCAATCCACCAACCAATGAAACAGTGAAATAACAAAATATTTAGTGAACAAGAGAATCAAACCAAACCAAACCAAACCATGATCAAATTAAATCACATCAAACAAAACAGACTGCTTGAAACACTAGTTTTTGAGAACCTGGCCCAATCAACAGTTAAACGAAGCTAATCTGGCCATTCTTTCTTGCTCCGCTTTCATCATCTTCTCAGATTGAGGGGTAGGTCTGCTCTTAACGTTAGACATTTGACCTGTACCAGCACATGGAGGTTGGGAGATGTCTGTATCTATGTTAACGATTAGATGTTCACAAGTACAGAGTGCCTCTGGGTGGACGGTAGATAAAAGCTGTGTAGTATGCTTACCACAGCCAGACCAACTGGTCTTTCCTGGTCAAGAATGTTAGTAATGGTTGTCCTTTTTCATAGAGGATTGACAGGTGATTCAAGATTATACTTACTGCAATTCTCACAGATTTCCTTTTGACACATTATGAATTGGGGTTCTGAAATTGTAGCTTGTTGTTTCGGATATGAGGCTCTTTATGTGTAGCGATTTTCAGCTGATGAGGTTTTCAAACACTTAAAGGAATGGTATAGTAGCTAAACAACGGTTGCAATGTGAAGATATGATTAGTTTCTAGGATCAGGATTTATCACAACTAGATCAAGTTCAATCAGACTTATTTGAAGAAAAACGTAGAGTGGAGGAAAATGATTGAAAATCCAGGATCCAAGCAGAATCCATATTCAGAGCTGAATGGTGTTTCTGTGATTCGTCCAATTTGACTTTGTGGAACGATTTTGAACTGGACAGTTGAAACCCCGGGTATAATATTTCCCCGCGATTCGATCTTTACCCCGGATTGAACCCTGAAAAGGCCGTATAGATGATCTATGACTGGAACAATGGTGAGAGTGTCATTTTATACAACAGACCATGACACTCGTATTCTAAAATCTAATTCAGTTATATGAACCAATTAATTGCAATTGAAGTTGTGAGTTGTAACTTCATGTGGACTACAAGCAAATATGCGCTCGGGAATAAGCGGCTTTGATGACATAATACACTTTCTTCGTTTCTTGTTTGTTCCTCCGCTGAAACATGATCGATCAAGTACTTATCCTTCAAATGCAATATTTAATTTACAGATCTATAAAATCAACAATACAACTAGTAGATACCCCAGGCATCTTCACAACCATGACAGAACTTAGAACAGGCAACAGAAGCACTTAATGGATAGTCACTTAAACCGATCTTTTCATCAACATATTCATCAGCGAAGTTATCCTTACCTCTGGCCATAGCACCAACAAACACACAGATACTTTCGTCTTCCTCCAACTTTTCAACGTAGTCCTGAACTCTGGTCAACTTGGCGTCGAATGATAATGTGATCTTTCTACACTTGGTTGGTAAATGGTCTGTGATTGGGTTCTTGATGACTTTCAACAATTTTTCCTCACTGTTGACTGATCTGATGGAAAGCGAGTGTAATAGCTGCACCATCAAACCAGAAAATCTCTTGAAAGTTCTTGGGATTCTGACACTTGGGTTGATTTCGATCAAGACACCCTTGGCGGTTTGGATGTAAACTTGTAACTTACCAGCCTTGTTGATAGGAGAGTCCAATAACGTCAAAAGACATTGATGTGTGATATCTGGTCTGGCTTCACTAATATCTCTACCCATCTTTCTCAAAACACCTTGGTGATCATCACAGTTTAAAAGGGCATATTTGTCTTGGTGGGAGTTGTGACCGGAGCTGATCTTGTGAGTCTCTAAACAAGCAGCCGCAAGAACAACAATCAATCTCTTAGTGTTCTTATCTCTTGAAGTGAGAGCAGCTGGAGTTTCTGGTACAAGAGAACTAGGAAGTACCTTCTTTTCTGTCTTAATCGTGGTCATGATGAGTGTGGTTTGGTTTCAGATGCAAATTTTGTGGGGGAAGACAACGATTTAAACCTTATAAAGCGTCAGTATCCACGCTCTTGATAGGCTCATCTTGCTCTGAGCTTATTACCAGAAAATTTTCAGAGTCTCAAAAATGCTAATGCGCCTCCGCTGTCCGGCTGAGTTTCTAGATCGCGGAATTTTCGCGAGCTATAATAAATGTCAAAATAATAATAACAAATATTTACAGGAAGCACAAAACACGTAAACAAGGGAAGGAGTAAAGAATCAAGCGGAAAGGACAGGTCCATTGAACCTTATATTGCTTTATTCAGTTGGAAGACAGGACGCCCAATCATGGGAAACTCAGATGAAGAAGACCCCTTTGGGGATGACGATGAAGATTTCTTAGAACTTGCGAGAAGGCCTCCTAAGTCCACAGAGGCGTTGATACAGACACAGCTGGCAGTCCGTCAGCGGGAACAACAGATGACCCAACGACCTGAACTTCCAACCCTAACCCAAGTGTACCACAAACCTACCATCATGAAACCACCGGCACCGTGTCCTGCAAAGATACCCTCCACTCCACATTTCCAGGCTCCAAGAGCAAACCCAGAGTCACAGCGATCTCAGAGTTCAATTGCCTTAACACAGAATGACATAACATACCAAGCCAGTGGCCAAGTTTCCCTTTTAAAGGCGAAAAATGAGCAATTGGTGAAAGAAAGGGAGCAAATCGCCAAGAGGCTACGTCAAGAACATATTCTGAAGCTCACAGAACAGAATAATTTGATCAAAAGGTTACAGGAAAGTGTCAGAAAGCTAGAAGATGAGCAGAAGTTTAAAGATGCCGAATTGAGGGATTACAGAATGAAGAATAAGAGGCGACGTCTAGCAGAAGAAGAAAAGGAGAAGGAGAAGGAAAAGGAAAAGGGAAGAGAAAATGGGAAGGCGAATGACAAGGATTTTGAGATTCTGGACGTCAACAGAACAACTCCTCCGCCTTCGAAGAGTTATCAGGTTGTCGAAGAGCAACAGCCCAGGCGACAGACACATCAAGCACAAAAGCCTTCTGTATCAGCTAGACCTATACCACAGCGAACAGAGCTGAACCAGCCAATGAAACCAAGACCCATGCCACCAAGAATCCAGATACGTAATGCTCCGCCTAAGAACATCGAAGAAAATACGATGTTTATTGACTTCATTTCCAGCTACTGCATCACTGGCTTAGACACTCCTGTAATGTCACTTCTTAATCGAATCTTCATATCCAAGGAGGAGTTCACGTCTGGCAAATACTCTAGTGGACCATCAGAAGCTTTGGGATCATCCATCATCCGCTTTCTTTCCACTTACAAGAAGACCTTAAGATTGAACGAGGTGATCGAGAGCTTGATCAAAGTAATCATAGACATTGTGATGTACCTTCTCACTGATGTTCAAGTCATCAAAGATTTCACGGAGCACAGATCCGATTTGAAGCACAACAGACACAGACTTCTAGCAATCCCTTACCTCTTATCGCTTCTTCACTGTTGTTTGACTTACAGACCAAAGGCAATCACCAACCTCAGACTTATATTCACACAGATCAATTTCTGCTTGATGTTAGTGGATAAATTTGATTATTTGCTAAGGCCTACCGATTTCAGTAACGAGTTTTATGCCAGAAGTGTCAAATTGAAGTTGAAATCTATCCAGTATGAGTTCCTAGAGTCGCTTATTGTCATTTATTCCTTAGATTTGATCGAAACTCTGATAACCAATGCCGTCCAATCAAACGAAAAGTTCAGAACCACAATGAAATCATATCTTGTTGAACATCAGAACCGATTTGTGAGCCTTTTCAGATTGATATTTGCAAATCTTAACCATTCTTCAGTGAATTTGATGTTCTCTGTGGTGAACATCTTGAATTCTGCTTTGAATCTTTGGGAGAAGGACAAACAAAATGAATTTCCATTGGTGTCACACGATTTATTGAAGACCTTTTTGGATATAACGCCTGAAGAATTCCACTATCGTCAAGACTGGTTAGTGTATGGACTCAACCGAGCAACTGGGAATAATTTGGACGCAGTGCTTATCGAAGAACTTATCCCTGAGAAGCCAAAAGAAGAAAACCAGGTAAACCCGATTTACTCCAAGCACCATAAGAAGTTCTGGGCTGTACACAACCATCAACTACACCAGGCGGCACTAAGTATCAACATCCTTCAATTCTTTGAAAAACTCATCTTGTTCAACTTTCAAAATGGTTTATCAAACACCTTAAGATTCTTAGTGAGAGAACCATCCATTTTCAAGAATCTCATTATGAGGATGTCCAGAATCCAGCAGTTCAATCTACTCAATCCAAGGAGGCCCAACAATTTGAATTCAAGACTTACTGAGGTGTTGGCATACTCTTTGAAAGTCATTCATATGTTGAAAGAGATCTACAAATTGACCCCACAGTCTGATTCCCAGGACCCAGCTGAATTCAATTTTCCAACCGATTTATCATTTGAGCTTTTCATTATCTTATCCAGGATTTCTGTGCCTTCGAGAGAAGAGACGTGTGATCCAGCCATTGACTTCTTATTGAAATATCAACAGAACCATCCAAATCTTTCAAGATACTTTATAGCACAACTGCCAAATTTGGATACTTTGGCCACATTGAATCTCTTCGATCCCAAAGAAGTTGCCCCCGTCGCTGCAACAATAGCTGATACTCCAAATGGTTTAGAAATAGCTTATGATTCAGAAACGGTTCAGTTGGCCACGGAAATTTTGAATACGTTGCTTACCCCAGACGAGGCAGACATGTTCTATTCCGCTATGAAATTGACTGATTTGACTTTAAATGATGAATTCTAAGTCTCCTCTGCATGCTACACATACAAATATCTAATGACCTTAATGAATTGCATAGTACACATTTTAGCGTTGATTGTAATCTTCAATGTAACGAACTGTAACATTCTACAACTTAACAGCCAAGTAAACCTGAAACTCATGATTCGTTCATTTCAAGACAATGACATTAATTTACAAATAGCAAAACCTTAAACAAAATTCCTTATATTAAATGATATGAAAACGTAACCCACTAGATTGTGTTTAAGCGGACTTTGGCTTAGCAACACCAGTTTGGAAGTTGTTCTTGGCTCTTCTTGGTAAGTTCTTTAAGTATTGTTGACGACCAGTACCGGTGGTAGTTCTTCTCTTAGACTTTAAAGCCCAGTTGTGGGATCTAGTCTTAGCAGCTGGGTAACCACAGGCAGCACAAGTCTTCTTTTGAATGTGGAAAGAACGACGACCACATCTGTTACATAAAGTGTGGGACTTGTTGTGACGTTTACCGAAAGATGGAGTACCTTCTGTTTGCAAAAGTTGATGTTAGTATACTGAAACTTTTTCCTTACAATTTTACTCGATGCTCATTGGAAAATGCCTGAAAATCATTCTGAAAGCGCCCATGTTCGGTTTGGTTAAATGGTGGTGTGTTGATCATCTAATCAAGCACAACTAGGTGCAAAGCCATAATTCAGTGATAGTAGTAACAGTTTGATAGATGTTTAGTTTGGTACAGTGGTAAATTTTTCATGATGTGAAGTTGAAATTTGAGTTTGTCCAATTAACGATTAGTTCATAATAACAAGATTGGAAACAGTGTGGAGCTTCCCAGTGATCAGAAGTCTACAGTCTCATCTGTTCCTCCACTCTGTCTTGGTTTTAATGATTGATATTCAAACTTGATGATGAGAAAATAGAAAGAATCTTGTGAAATAAATCTTAAAACTTGAAATGAAATTAAAGATGAAAGTTGATGATTTGAAGGTGATAAAGCTTGAGTGTGTGATATTCCAGACATTAATGAGTTCCAACTAACATCTGAGTAGATAGGGATTTCTACTTACTACCCATGTTGACTATAAATTGGTGATATTAGATCTTTAAAATTCAGCTTACAGCGCTTAACTATGGGAGGGAGTAGGGACTGCAATGAGTTTTGAAGTTTTGATATTTTCCCACCACCTTCTCTCGAACTTCACAGTGAAAAAAAAACATAGTAGTAAATCCCAAAGCGGTAATTCTCGCGTCGCGCGAACCTGTCCTGAAAACTTCAGAGACGGAGTTTCAAGAATTTCTAATGTTGTTTGCGTCGGATTTGTTTGGAAAATTTTGTGCGCGCACGCCGACGTGACTTTGGTGTCCGGATGTTTGAAAATTTCCAAGAAAATCCCGTTTCTTTATTCACGTATGTGCGGATGAGGTCTGAGCCCTAACTTGCCAAAACAAAGTTGTCAGGTGATCGTAGGAATTATCAGGGCAACTGACGCGACGCGAGATGAATTGAAATTGGGATTCAAATTCAAGACGCGTCGTGCATAAAAGTAAACACCAGCAGCAAAATCACTATTCACGGGGCTAGGAATTTGTAAGACACGCTTCGGGAGGAAGACTTTCACAGATTTGATTCTGCACAACACCGTTAAATTTTCTAAACACGCTAACTCATACAAAACAGAGAGGGATTGAATTCAATTAATCAAAGAACAAGACAAAATACTTTAGCATATTGTGTTTTTAACTCCACCACAATGAGTAACTCCACACAATTCCCTCCTTCATCTCCATTGTTGGAGCTGCACCAACTGGACAACGAAGATCCTTTCAGCTCTGGTCCAATCAAGCCAAAAGGATCCAAATTATCCAAGAAGTTTATCATCAACTCTCCTATTCTTTCCAAGCCTGTGAAGAACAGCTACCCAACTCCAAACCCATCCTCATCCCTTGGTATCAGATCTTCGTCGCCAGTCAGAGAACAGCAAACCCAGCAACAAGAACAAGAACAAGAACAAGAACAAGAACAACCACAACCACGCAAAGAGGTCATTATCAAAGAAAGAACAGACTTCCACCCAGAAACATCCAAGCTTCCCTTGATCGTGAAGCTCACTTCTTCTGAAAGAGTCTCTCTAGGTAGATCTACACACTGTGATTACTTCATTAAGAGCAAATTTGCATCCAGAAACCATTTGAATCTTAGATATGACATCCAAAGCAACGAATTGACCTTCTTTTGTACTGGTTTCAACGGTGCAATTGTCAAGTTCAAGGACACGGCCTATGGTTACATCAAAGAAGTTGGACAAAACAAGTATTACTTCAACAAGTTGGAATACTCTCCAAAAGATGACGAAAGATTTACTGAGATCTCCATGTTCAAGGGCGAACAATTGATTATTCCATACATGACGGATTTGTCGTTAGATATCAAAGGTTACCAGATCAAGATCCTGAACTTCGTTAACAACACTGACAAGCTTGTTGACGACTCTGAAACTGAAGATGAATTGCCAATCTTGAACAACTCCAGATTAACATCTATCTCACCTCAAATAGCAAGATCTCAGCAAATTCCAGCTTCTTCTCCACCAAAACAAGTCGAAATGGAAGAAAAAGCCAATATCTCATTTCCATCTAGTCCAGCTTTGAAAGAAGTCAAATCCACCAAACCAACCAAAGAATCGATCAACAGTCTTGAAAAATGCAAATCTTTGGAACCAAGCACAGTTTCTCAACAAAACGCTCCTGCTTTACAAAGATCAAAATCCACTGACACCTTAAAGAAGGCTAACCTGATCAGCAAGATCTTGAGCTTCACTGATGAGACACCAGATACCCTAACTGAAAAGTCCCAAGAAAAGTCTAAGAAAAATGATGTCGCTGAACAATCTCACAAGGACCCATTACAACAAGTCAGCGAAAGCACTTTGAACTCTCAGATCAAATCTCACGAACGTCGTCGTAAACTATCACCTGGTAACTCTCCGATCAAGAAGAAGCCAATGAAGATAGAAGAACCAGCCGTTGTTAAGGCTGTTGTTGAAAAGCCAAAGAAATTTGATCTCTCAAAGATCGATGAGATTCTCACAGGTATTCAGGATTTAGAAAGCATCAAGAACGTCTTGATTAACCACTTGTCATTCTCCAGACTGCTGCAGACTCCTTTGAACCAATTACAAAGCATTTCACACTCCACTTCAGACCTTTCACGTAACCAACTACGTGCTGTGTTGCATTCAATCCAATGTATTGGTGTCATTTACAGAACTGGTAAGGATGCAGCAGGTAAACAGTTGGAAGAGGAGTACTACTATGATGTTGAGAAGGATGATGACATGGATAGAAAGGCATTGATCAGTTCCTTGAAGGGTTCCAGAGTTGGTTTGAGAAGTTGTAGAAAGACTCACAAACAGTACTTCTGGAAGAAGCCAGGTGCCAAGAAGTGAAGTGGGTTATGTTCTTGTCATTTTGTGCATTAGAATTTAGTTTATAGTCTGGTTTTAATAGTGAATGTTTTATGTAAAATGAGATCAAGCTGTATTTAACCGGGCAGCTACACTAGTTAGT
>JAKTWX010000057.1:0-54857 GCA_030582275.1 Waltiozyma pijperi
TGGTAGAGGTGGTCGTGGTGGTCGTGGTAGAGGTGGTTACGGTGGTGGTAGAGGTGGTTACAACAGATACTAATCTGTTTATCTGATGTTTTGATTTGCACCCACTCCACCAATTGTTAATTAGATTTACCGACTCTTTTTCTCTTTTCTTATTATTGTTTAATATATATTTTGCTTGATTTAATCATTGGTGCTTCTGCTTTGTAGTGGTTTTATAAGAATATGTTGGTGAACTGTGATAGACAAAGACCAAAAGTTTAAACTATTCTTTTGATATCTCTTTTGTACCGGACCGCGTAGTACGTAAGCTGGAGTTGCCCCTACCATAGAACTTTCCCGGGCCCGCAGCACCGTGCATGGATCTTTTGGTGGCAAATCTGTGACTTGCGGCGGCACGGGCTTCAAACCGGCAATTTAATAAATTCGTGGAATTTTGTCGAATTTTCTTGAAAAGTAAACAAGAAAATTAAAGCTGCCGACTTTCCAAATTTTGCAGTATCGAGTGTTTTTACAACTACAAGCTGCTTTCAGGAAGCAAAAGACGTCAGCTTTATCGCTGTTGCAGAAGAGTACAGACTACTTCACATCAATTACGTCTTTATCATAGAATCTTCAAGAAGGTGCTTACACAAGACATTCAAGGTCCTCTAATTGAACAGCTAACGGTGACTACGTACGGCCGTTGAACTTGCCTTCCCCTTGCTTTGAAAAGTAGATCGATCGATCCATAATTGCGGTGCATTTTGACACAAAAGATATCAAGAGATACTCGAGATTGAGATACTGCTGTACTCTAGTTGGTTTTTGTTTTGCTTATTTACATCTATCTGATTGGAACTTCAAGGGTATTGGTATAAAGTTGACCCCTGATACTTTTCTTCACTCAAAGAGCCGGTAAATTTCCTCACGAAGATATCTTCCCATCAATCACAGTGTGCTGTTTCCACTCCAGTTGCTACGTTGAATTCGGATTGGTTCTGTTTGGTTTTTACTTTTTGTGGTGGTTGGATTTTTTTTTTTTCTTCTTCGGTTGTCCGTGGAACTTATTGGAAGGATTTCGAGAATTAATTTTAAACTTTCACATAACCTAACACGGTTGTCTCACATCATACAACCTCAAATATAAAAAGGCTCTTGTTCGCAACTCTTCGAAGCTACACAGTCGAAACTCAGCTTACGCTGTAACACACGCTAGCTGAACGGTTTATTAAGCATAACAACAGAAGACAATTTCAGGAAAGAGCTAACAAGCATTACTCACGCCCACTATGGTTGTTGACTCAACTTACTACGACGTCCTGGAGCTGGCTGTCGATGCCGGCGAGTTGGACATTAAGAAAAGTTACCGTGTGATGGCTTTGAAGTGGCATCCAGACAAGAACAACCACACGTTGGAGTCCACGACGAAGTTCCAGCAACTGACGAAGGCATACCAAGTGCTCGTTGACCCTGTGCAGAGGGAAATCTACGACAATTACGGTGAGAAGGGCATCAACGGCGAGGTTCCCATCGAGGCCTCAGACGGGTCGTTCTTCTACTTTGACCAAGCGAAGAATGCCAATAACGGCGGGGACAATTCGACGAGCTCGCACTCTGATGAAGCCTCTCCTTCGGCAAACCCACAAGATAGACCGAGATTCAACAATCCCAAGTACAACAGTTACTATGACAACTATAACTCGACCAATGTCAATGCCAACACTACCAATTTCAACACCACGACCAACATCAGTAACACTACGAATTACAACACCAATTTCGACAACAGTGTCTCTAACGGTTACCAGGGTACTAATTCCCAATTCATGACGAACGCCAATGCAAACCATCCGCACACGGCCAATGAACTGTTCAACCAATTCTTCGGAGATTTCCAGCGCACGGCAAAGACCATCAATAAGTCCCCTACGATCAGACATAAGCTGTCGTGCGCGCTCTCTGAACTGTATCATGGTCGTAGAACCAAACTGGGGCTCTCGAGAAGAATCATCTGTCCTCATTGCAACGGGAAGGGTGGGTCCTTATTGAGATGTGAACAGTGTGAGAATGGGAGATTGATCGTTGAGAATGGACAATACCATCAGAATTTCGAAGTGATGTGTCAGAACTGTAAGGGGACAAGCGAGATCCTGACACAGATTTGTAACCATTGCAAAGGGTTGAAGCTGATTAAAGAGAAGAAGATCCTGTCCTTGTTCATTAAGCCTGGGTCCATGCATAACGATGAGATCGTGTTCCAAGAGCAAGGTGATCATGGGCTGAACGTTCTTCCTGGGGACGTTGTTGTCAGTGTTGACGAGTTGAAGCACGAGTTCTTCAGTCGCATGGGCGACGATCTGTTCTGCAAGGTTAAGATCCCATTGATTGACTCCCTCACTGGCGGCTACATCTACATCAACCATTTGAACGGGACGAAGCTGAAGATGAAGATCAGTGGCATCATCAGGCCAAACACGGAGAAGTTCCTCAGAAACTACGGGATGCCGAAGAAGTCTCACACTCATCACCATGACGCCAACGAGGAAATTGGGGGCGAGAAGACCCAATACGGTAACCTGATCATCAAGTTTGAGATTGAGTTTCCATTGGAGGTGAAGGTGCAAGACCATGAAGAGTTGAGAAAGATCCTTAAACCCGATCATGAGGAGAGCTCAGAGGCAGCTGAAGGCGGAGAGGGAGAAGAGAACGTTGTTGTCATTGAAGAATTGCTGGATTACCACGGACAAACACACGCCACGACACCAGCAACTTCACACTTTGCGCCGCAACAACAACAACAGCCTTACAATTTCGACTTCTCCAATCAGCATCAACACCAACAACATTTCTTCCACAACTCATCTACTGTTCCCACTGCAATGAACGATGAAAATCAAGCTACGTTCCAGGGGAAGAAGAGGAAAAATGAAGCATAGCCTGCACAGCTCTAATTGCAGCAACTTCGTCTTCGAAAAGCTGTGAATTAAAATATTTATAACGAACATGATCGCTTGATATCATGGCACATTTGCATTACAGTTAATACATAAATCATTCATAATATTATGTTACGTAATTATCTACACACTGCTGGTTTATTTCCCAACAATCAGTTCCCAAAGACGTCTTTCAAAGGCCTTCCCTCTTATAGGCATCCCCAATTCATAAAAAGGGTCCTTCATAACATAATCCGAATAAACTTCATAGCAACTTTTCATTGCCGTTTCAGCAACATCGGTAGCGTAATTTAAATCTGCAACGGTTGGAGTGGTGATGATCATGAATTTCAACCCTGTTATAGTTTGATAAATGTAAAGGTTAAACTGTTCAGTTTCAATACAACGTAACCCGGAATTATTATAAGAAGGTAAGATATTGGAAGAAGGAGGCGGGGTCTTGGTCAGTTTCACAGCTGTAGGGGTGAGTCTGGACGCGATGGCAAAGACACCGTGTAACGTACCTGCTAGCACAAGGTAATCATTGGCTGTTAGTCTAGTTAATGATGGTGTTGTTGTTGTGGTGGTTGATGTTGATGTTGAAGAATTGGTGGGAAGTGGGAAATCCGTTTGATAGATTAAACCACCGGATTTGTTTATTATGTAGAGAGATTGTATAGCCATGACTTTCTAATTGAGTGTGGGGCGACGGAGTTTGGTTGTCTAGTTGAAAAAAAGATCAATGTTTCAATCGGGTCTTTGATGTGTTTTGGGAGAAGCTTTATCCAGCTCTTTCTTGTAAATTATAACTAGCCTTGAAATCTGACTGTACATCCGGACATCTACTAACTGCACAAAGAAAATGACAGAGACAATAAATACGCACGGACATGCACGTTGATGCAGGACAGCTCCGTTTTTGTGTCAGGTAAAATTGATGAACCTACTTCTATTAAAACTATTTACAAAATGTACTAGATATCATTATAACACTCTATCAGTCAATCTTTCCAAAGACTTGACAATCTTTAAGTTTCCTTTGTTGAAAGATCTGACGTCAGCAAGACATTCTTTCAACATTTTGACATCTTTGAATTTGTCCATTAATTTTGCAATATCGGATTCACCAGCATCAGTGTAAACCAAACCGTTTAAAACAAGACAGATCAAACCTTTCAAACTTTTAGAGTAAGATTCCTTTAATTTATCATCCGTAGTTGCTGCCGAACATTTCTTAACGAGTTGCGATAAGTTGACATTAAGGAATCTCAACATTTCTTCCTTATTCTCATTGAAATTGAAAGTCAACCCAATGAACGCCAACTCGACAAACTTCATATCGAAATTGTTCAGAACAAAGTTGCAAACACGGCTAATCATCTGTGGGTTCGTGGAGTACCCGATAGCTTTGATAGCAGCGGTTTGAACATCGATGGTCTCGCCGGTTATGTGGTGAACGTCGGTTGGAGTCTTGACCAATTCCAGGATCTTCTTCCATTGGTTCAAAGAAGCTGTCGTGGCGATGATTTGGAAGACCGAAGGAAGGATCACTGTGGGAGTCTTGACGCCTGCTTTGGATTGGTGTAAAGATTTGAAAATATCTTCAGCATACGTGATCACGTGCTTGTCGTTGCAATTGATAGCTAGCACAATGTTAAGCAATTCCAATTCTGTTGGAGACCTGGTTGATAATTGGTCGGTTTGCAAAGTGTGGAAGATCTTGAGTGTCTCTGATTGGAGGAACTCGTTGAACTTGGAATGTCTTGTGCGATCGGCGAGTTTCAATAAACTGTTGAACTTCTCCAAAGTTGGAATCACGGCGTTTAACAGCTCCAAGTCTTGAGAGTCAGAAGCGAAGATTTGCTTGGAAATTTTGAACAAGAACTCAACTTGGATGTCACTGTGGTACAATTCCGACCCGATAAACACCGACAAGTCGTTGATCAGCGAGATCTTATCGAATTGGGAAAGCTTCGGATAGTTGGAGATGATATGCGCCACGGTTTCTCTGTCGGTGTACTGCACTTTGTAAACACCGATGCTCTCGGCGTTGAACTTGAGCAAGTCGGACTTTGCCACGGTGGTTTGTGGTTTGCTGACGACCGTGTTGATTATCTGGTTGTCGGTGGTCTTCATCAGCAGTGGCACGTGGAAGTTTGATTGCTGGAGAGAACCGTATTTCACCTGGGAAATCTGCACACTGTCGCCCTCGGATCTCACTTGGACCAAAGGCACACCTTCGGATCTCAACCACGACTGAACAAAATCGTACAATTTGAAACCAGAGTCAGACACTTCGGAGTCCATGAATCTCCAGAAATCATCGACAGAGACGGCTTTGTAAGCATACTTTTCAAAGAACTTAGTCAGCAGAGGAATAAATTTCCCCGACAAATCGAAGTCAAACTTCCCGTTCTCAATAACATTGGCAAACATGTTCAAGAACTGCAACCCCTTAGAGTAGCTCTTCGTATCGAAAGCCTCCTGTGTTCTCTTCCAAACCAAACTCTTAGCATGCTGTTGATGGACAATACAGTGTGTATCCACGCCCGCGGCAAACAGCTTCTCTCTTTCATCCAACTGCCATTCCCAAACGGCTTCATCCAGGGAATCCAATTCCAACTGGGCCAAAACATAATAAGCAAACCACGTAGCAAAGGACTCGTTGAACCATAGGTCCGCCCACTGGGAGAAGCTGACGTAGTTCCCCATCCAATGATGGATCAACTCGTGCACGATCAATTGGCGGATCGATTGTAATTGTTGCGGATGGTTCAGCTTCTCCACCAAGACATGGCTCGATTGGATCGTGATGAGTCCGAAGTTCTCCATGGCGCCATCAGAGAGGAACGGTAGCGCCACGATATCCAATTTCTCCAGCGGGAAAGCGTGGTTGAACTGCTTCTCGATGAAAGGTAAGGCAACACATGCAATGTCAAAGGCATAGGCTGCTTCTTGGTATTGACCCACCGGAGTTAAGAAGCGTACGGTGATCTCACCTTTCATCAGTTTCACCTTCGATTCCAAATATTCGAAATGACCCAAGGCGAACCCGAAGATCGAGGTGGCCATTGGTGGGGTTTGCTGGAACGACACGGTTACTGATTGGTCTTCTTCGTTGATTGTTTGTTTCTCAATAGGCGAACATGAGGTGATTTTGAAATCTTGATCAAAGTATTTCACTGTGAGCTTGAACTGTGTCTTCACTGCCGGGTCATCGATGCAGGGGAAGATACATCTGGCGAAGGCCAACTGCGAGTGAGTAGCGAGGATGTAGTTGGACCCATTGTTGTTCTTATCATCGAGATAGTTGGTCTTGAATAAACCCTTGGTGAAATCTTTGAACGTTTTGATCTGATTGATCTTGGCAATGTATTGGATCTTCACAGTTAGCCTGTCCTCGCTGTGGAGAGACTTGGACCCTTCGAGTGCCAATGTAATGGATTCGACAACACGGTTAACTGTGACTTTGGCTTTGGTTTCATTGACAGTGGCATTGACAACGACCAATTCACAGGCGTTTAAAGTCAAATTGAACGCTTCGGAAGAAGATTCAGAAAAAGGTTGGGCATTTCTCACCAAGTCGATGGTCACGGTACCGTTGAAGTTATGTTTCTTGTGGTCGATCGAGAGATCAAGGTCGTAGTTCACTGGCGTGTGGGTGTTAGTGGAGACGGACATGATGTGTGAGTAAGTGGTCAAATGTGTGATGAGTGTGGGTATGAAAAAAGTAGAAAAATTCCCGAATTATTCCAAATATATATCTCCCCAATCTTGACGTTTGAAACTCCGATAATCTGGTGAAACTTATATCTAGGCCATACGCTCAGTTATCTAAGAGAGATGAGATCTCGGACATAAGTCAAATTCTCAAAGAACTCGTCGAGCTAGGCGACCGCTGTTTCCGAAAAATCAAATGTCACCCGGCTTCCGCACGCAATTCGATTGAGAAGCAGTGTATGAGAACTTGAAATTTATACTTATACATTTCTAATCGGAGTTTTTCAAGTGGGTTAATACCTATTCATTGAGAAATTTCTTATCAAAGTTACTGCAATAATAAATTATAGTTCTCCATAACCCTTTAGAACCGATCTTAATTTGTACCGTAGTACTTAGTACTGTGTATTTTGTACTCAAAAAACATCACGTGAGCTCTTGACAGAGTTGCCCTACTAAAATTTCAAAAATTCTGAAGCCCTAGAAATTTTTCTCCCGAACCTTCGCGAATATTTTTTATCGGGCTCGGCGGGTATAAAAAAACTTTCATACATTTTGATAACCCACATTTGCATCACACACCTGCTAATTTCTTTACCTAACTTCATCAAATGATCTAATCAAATCAGTATGTTCCCAACATTATCAAACCAATCAATCACACATCGGTCTTTCTAAATGACGAGACAAACGCTGTGCACCAGTCTGAATCTGGCGGAACTTTAGTCGGTTCCGGTACTCCCAGTATATGAAGCATTAAGTATACCCAAATTTCTGATCTTTATTTTCCTTTGATGTTTAAATCTATGGATTATTGTTTTATGAAAGATTGATTGTGTGTGATTTTTGGTTTGTGTTATGTCTTAAGTGACTAGTTACTAACAATTTTTTCCTTGAAGAATCTATCTCATACTGAGCGAATTCATTGCTTGTGTGTTTTTTTTAGTTTTGATAATAGACATTGATCAAAGAAATATCTTGTTTGTAGTGGCTCTCGAGTCTGTAGATTGTGTTAAAGGTTCAAAACATTGCCATAACATCTCAAGCATAAGAACAAACAGTAAAAGGGTACTTAATAAGCATCATCAGATCAGAAGGGTTTGTACTTTCTAACATTTCTTTCTTCTTCTGTACTCTGCACCTTTCAACATATTATTGTCAGAAACTTCACAGTAGATCTGATTTAAAATTATCAGCACTCAACTTCAATTGTATGGCTTTTAAAGGAACGTTTCATTCAAAACGCATCAGCAATTGAGTACCTGTTACCTACTAATCCGAATATACATGTGAAAAGTGTAAACGTCGTGTTGAGGGTTGGAAAATTACCGCGTTTGGGTGAATCCTCACTAAATCAATACTATGCCATTGTCCATCCCACAATACTTCCCATTTAGCAAGGTGGCACGGTAACGGTACCGATATTGAAGACTTCATTAAGTTCTTTAACATTGCCAAAATTAGATCTCTCATATAGATTATTATAATACATTGAACTACTTACATACATTTACCACTAGATCTTACTCCTTCATCATATCTTCTTCACTGACACTAACACTAATACTAACATTGTCCAAAATCAAACTGTTGATCTTCTTAATATTCTCATTAACGATCAAAATTTCGTTCAAAATCTCCAAATTCAAATCCGTCAACATAACACCAAGCATAGAATCCGAAGGAATGGACATCCTGATATCACTCAACTGAGATTTCCCTTCTTCTGGATGAAATTCCATATACTCCAAAGTCTTCGAGGTTAAAATGTTCAATAATTGGAAGATTCTCGAGGAGATTAACGAATAGATCTCATAAAGGACAGGATTGTTCTTATGGTTCACCGATAAAGCAGTCAAGGATAAACCTAACTTCATCAATCCGCTACCGATACTCTCAGAGAGACTCAACCATCTTAAAGCGATATTGAACTGCATTTGCTCCAAGGGGATGAAATCAACGAGGAGAATCAAAGCGATCAAAGATTGGATCACCAAAGCGTCACGTTCTTGGATCAAAACTATCGGATTGATCTTGTTCAATGGGATAACGGAGATCAAATACTTGAACAAGCGATCCAATAAATCAAACTGGTCGCCTAACCCGGCAAAGAACAGTTTCCTCATCTCTTGATGCTCTTCCATTTCCAAATCCGGAGTATCATAAACACCAGTGATCACCGCTCTTAATAAAGTACGGTTCGGTGGGTCACGGACTAACAACTTGGCGAGAACATCAACACTATGTGGTTGGTACTTGTGCATGGCTGGGATGTATTCCGGAATGATAGAACCATTTGTGGAATCTTCCTCGGACCCAAATGTCAACACAAGTGCAATGACAGCCAGAGCATCGTTGTGGTTTCTCAGGTATAATCCCTCGGCAATGTTCAAGAAGATCATGAGGCAATCCTTAAGAAGTCCCAGCTTTCGTCTAGTGAAGATGAACTTATCTGGTTGCGTTGCTATGCTGTGGATGAGCTTGAAGATGAAATCAACAAACGTGGAGTTCGACACCAATGCCTGGGAGTTGTTCTCGGTGAAAGTGATGTTTCTCAAAATCATAGAGATTGTGGTCAACTGCTCAACCAATTGTACCTTTGGATCTTCAGCGGTTCTGGTGTGGATCTTACTGAAAGTGTCCTCTGCTTCGTGTTTGATGTTCTGTAGCATTGTTAGGTACGAAGTGATATGATACTGTGTGATATCCGAGGCAGAAGAAGAGGAAGAAGCGGTCTCAGTGACAGAGCCATTAGCCTTAACGGATTCAGTTGACACCGAGTTGATAGCATCATCACTGACCTCGTCTTGTGAAACAACAGCACCGCTGAAGGAATCAACCTTCAGTTCAACCTCTTCATACTCTTCAGCATTCTTCACGTACTTGTTGAAGATGTCATCAATACGTTCATTGTTAGCACCGGTGTTCAAATTATCCAAATCAAACTCTTCTTCGTTGACAACAGCGGCTTCTCCATCATTAACAAGCGAGTTCAAAGTCTTCAACCCTAAAGAAGCCAATTTTTCAAGGAAATCACCACATTCCATCAATGGTATTTGCAAATTTGAATCCGCAGAAGTAACCAATGCCGTGTTTAGAGCTGTTGTGACTTCAGAAGTGATCCCAGATTCAAAACTCATCGTCAATGCATGGATGTTGATGGCACCCAATTCAGGAGCAAAGAGGAAAATAGGTTTCGATTCATCCAACACTTGGCCTTGAGCGGATAAAGCCTTGACATCATAGCCTAAATGATGGTCAATGACCAATCTTTGATCAGGGATGTAGTTTCTAATGATATTAGCACCGAGTTTCACGTCTTGTTGAAAGGCAGCATTTGGTAGATTGGCATCAGGGACAGTATTAGGAATTGATGTAGTTCTGGTCTTCTTTAGAGGTGGCTCTTGGAATCTCTTCTGCTGCTGTTGCGGTTGCTGTTGCGGTTGGAATTTGGACTGAGCAGCAGTTTGGGCCTGGTTCTGTGCCTGTGCCTGTGCTTGAACTTGAGCTTGATGGAACTGCGACTGAGCCTGGGCCTGGTAGTTGAGATTGTTGTTTGCTGGACTTGGAGTGTTGATTTTTGCACTTGCGTTGATATCAACCATTGGAGAATTGTTGTTTGAAGGCTTTCTCGAGTTGAGATTCTGTGGTGGGACCTGTTGTTGTGACACCAAGGGACTGCCAGCAGTGATTGAGCTTTGACTCAATCTACTACCAGGGTTGAACGGAGTTGGTGGCTGGCTCTGGTTAAGAGAAGGAGACCCTTGAGAGATGGGTGGATTTCTTTGGAATTGCTGTGGGGCCTGAGCAACACCTGTAGGTTGTGGAGGAACCTGGCTCTGTTGTCTCAACAGTTGCTCTTGTTGTTTCTGGAGAGCCATTCTTCTGCTGGCTAGGTCCTGTTGACCTTCTGGAGTCGAAGTGTATTGTTCGAAGGGCAACAAAAGCTCAGCGTAGGCCTTGGCCAATTCACCTGCGATATTAGGATTCATGTCAATTGGAAGGTTCAATTTCTGGGCAACAACGTTCCAATGATTCATGGCATTGACCTTCATAGAACCACCAAGTCTTGTGACAACTGCGTAGAAATAGAAAGGATGGATACGCTTCTCACCAATGAAAGGAATTGAAAGATTCAAGCCTTTGCTCTTCATGAAATCAGAAAGAGCCCTCATGAATAGTTCGATATGAGCAGCACTTATTTGTTGTTGGATCTTTCTGTTCTGATCTGTAGCTGAAGACTGGGATCCGCTGGAAGGTTGGCTGCCTTGAGGTTGGTTTCCTTGTTGTGGTAAGTTCGGTGTTTGAGAACTAGGTTGAGAAGGACCTCTCATCTGTTGTTGTTGTTGGTTATTGAATTGGTTCCCTATCAATGGCGAGTTCATCCCGTTGTTGGTCTGTGGGGTAGGAGGAACAGATCCTTGTTGAGACTGTTGACGTTGCTGTTGTTGTTGCATCTGTTGCAATCTCATGGATTGTTGCTGTTGCATTTGCATTATGGCCTGTTGTTGTGGGTTCATGTTATCTCCTTGAGGTGTCCCAATACCAGAGGATATATTTGATTGTTGTTGTTGCTGCTGCTGTTGTTGTTGATGCTGGATAAGCTTTTGCTGGATCAACTGCTGTTCAAATCTTTGCTGTGGAGTGTTGGCATTTTGTTGAAGAATCGATAGCATAGCTGCTCTGTCCATTGGAACGTTAGGATTAAGCTGGCTGATATTGATATTAGGCTGTGGCTGCTGTGCCTGCTGTGGTTGTGACTGTGGCTGCTGTTGAGGAGTACCTACCTGCTTCTGGTTCATAGGTGGAGAGAACACGTTTGGAGCAAATCCCTGTTGTTGCATTTGAGGAGATTGTTGTGGCTGATTTGGGTTCATGTTGTTACCATTTGACTTTTCCCTTAACAGATTCTGAATCAGCTCACTGTTATCAGTCATCTGCTTTTGTTGGTTTCTCATCTGTTGTTGTTGAAACTGGGCAATTTGGTTACTAACAAACTGGCTGTTGCTATTGAATTGTTGCTGCTGTGGTTGCTGCTGTTGTGGTGGTTGATTGTGCATCTGTTGTTGACGCTGTTGCATGAATTGTTGTTGAAGATTGTTCGCTTGGGGTTGAGAAGGCTTGCTGCCACTGAACAGATCTGTGGAGTTCAAGGCAGCTTCAAAGCTTATGGTCCCATTGTTGTTCGTATTGCCTCTATTTGAAGAAGGATTGAAGGTGTTGAAGTTATTGTTATTGTTGTTGTTATTATTGTTGTTGTTATCGTCAGCGTCCAAGTAATTCAGAAACGAGGACATGTCGTCCTGTGGCCTGGTTTGACCATTGTCCCCTTCGTTGATCCAAAAGTTCTCAGACATTGTTCACGAGGTAACCGTTAGCAAAACAAATGTGAGTAACAGAGAAAGCGTATATTTGTTATGTTTACCGCCGTCAATAATATTATTATAACGTGTAGTCCGCACTTTGGATTTCTCACAACCGTGTCACGAGTATGCGCGGAAGATCTGCTAGAATTGTCATGGTAACAGGAAAGATGAACCGTTCCCAAATTTACGCGCTATGCCGGCAAAACCCAGCCTGCCGTGCTGGAATTTACACGCAAACAAACTATGATCCCTACAAAGTTGATCAAGGATCAGTCAGAAAGAATGTAATTGAATAAAACCCGTTATCATTAAATAGTTATAAATCAGAACCTTTTGGCTCTTCTTAACCTCAAAACATTAAGAGCAAGTCTCAATGAATTCAAGTTATCATGTAGTAAAAAAAACAAAAACAATGGTATGGAAAATTGGTATAATATAAGAGAATAATGTAAGACCTTGACTGGGTCTTGATCCTTTAAGACCTTCAATAGAATCAACCTAGAGATCTCCCTCTTTGAAAGCTTAATGGACTTCTTGTCGTTGTTGGAATTGGACAATGAATGAGGGCCATCTGGGATTTAGATACCATCTAATTGGGCGGCAATTTCGTCCAATTCTGCCTTGACAGCAATGTACTTTTCGTTCAATTCTTCGTACTTCTTTTCCCAGTCTTCACGTTCGGATTCCAAAGAGGCGACCTTTCTTTGCAATTGTTCAGCCTTCAAGTCGGATTCACGTAACTTTTCAGTGGTTTCCTTTAAGTTCTTATCGGAAGATTCTAATTCTTCTTCTAATTGCTGGTTCTTCTTGGTGAAGTTATCGTTGTGGGACTTCAAAGAGGAGGATTCTTCAGCGGCAGACTTGTGTTCAGAGACTTGGGATTCCAACTTGTCAACGGTTTCTTCTAAGGTGGCGTTCTTTCTGGTCAAAGCTTGGATTTGGTTTTCACCTTCCAACTTTTCTTGTTCTAAGATCTTGACTTGGGCTTGGAATTCGTCAGCCTTTTCTTGCCACTTTTCAGCGTCTAACTTTAAGTTGCTTAATTTCTGGAGAGGTTTGTTAGTAATTGAACCCGTTAAGGAATGTTGTTGATCTGCTCCTTGTTAGATCTGGGATGATTCCCAGCTAATAAGCCCAAATCAAGAGTGAGCAATTGAGTTGTAATGGGTCACATACTTCCTTTAACTTGTCCATTGTGAAGAGATTTGATGAATAATCGTTGCAATTCGTTTAACTAGAGGCTCTTTTGCCAGAGATTGGTAGAGGCTTTGTTGGCGGCTTTTGTTTCATTTTTCTCAGATCAACGGATCTTTTGGTTTTCGCCAACACAACAAATTGGTTATACGCGGCAGCCGGCGGCCACATATAATCCTGCACGCGCGTAGACGCTGACGGGAACCGTTAAAGTCCTAAATAGATTTTACAAGTTATGGTGGCAATTTGGACCACTTGAAGCTGGGAATTGGGCCTTAGTGATATTCCATATGATATAGAGTCACAAATCTGACCTCTAAACACTGAACTCCACTAGTAAAATCTGCAGTTATAGCAACTGGAATGTAAGATGAGGAGCCGCGGACTCAGCCTATGCTGTAAACAGACGTGCAGCCGCTTGTTATAAACATGAAATACATTCCTCTGATCTGAAACTGTGAAAAGACCACTTCAATACATCACCTAAAAAAGTTCTCTCTTGGTGTTAGATTGTCTATGATATTCTTTTTGTAACTCCCGATATCCACAACAACTGAAGAACTAACAGCACAGGAAGCTGAGCGATGATTGGCAGATCGTCTGTGTCGTTTTGTTGACATTTATCCGAATCGGGAAATCAGATTAGACCCACGTCTTAACCGCGCAAAGTTCAACCCAACGTAGTTCAAGGGTTCCTGGTTACAACTTCCCTAGAAACTCAGCTCTGTTTGGATAAATTTCATTAGCATAGGAAAGTTTGTTCAAAATATCAGTTGCTCCTTCCTTCTTCACTCAAACATAGATTGCTGGCTCTTTGAGGAATTCTTAAAGCTACAAAACAAGGAGCAAAGCACGGTGATCAATGGATGAGAGTGGCTCCCCAGAGATTTTAGCAAGAGCTGAGCAACACGAAACTCAAGCCAGGCATTTCCGAAACAAGATCTTCATCACCACCAGTCATGACAACAGTATTTCGTCTCTGCACAGACTGACACCGTCGCCGGTACTTGGGCCTTTGAATGCACAAAGGAGTGTTATTGATTTGAACGAGGACGCATCACAACAAATATCAGATCAACTGATTAATGACCTTGAGATCAAACAAACTGAGAGAGACAGGGCAACAAGGCACTCCAAACCAATCAGCTTGATCAGCAAGCATGCCTCCATCTTATCATCTGTGAAGCTGCCGTCTTTGCAGACACCACATACTGTCTCTCCGCCAGACTCCTCCAAATCCACACCATCGGCCCATCTACCAAGAAGAACAAAATCCAAAACAAGCAGAGACACAGTGATAAGGCGAAGTCCATCCAGCGCAGGCTCAAAGAATGGGTCGATCCGCAGACAACGGAGAAACAAACTATCAGCAAGAGATCAGATCAAGAACCGTCTGTTCCCGTTCAATGCCTCACAGATAAGAGAACACCACAAACGAAGAGTCAAGAAGGGCAACTACCGTAACTCCAGAGAACTGGACGCATACTTGGACTACGTCAATGTTGATACTGAGATGTCAAGAGAATTGGTCATGAACCATACCACCAAGGCCTACTCTGTGTCTCCGGCACAGCTGCTCATGATCGAACCAAAACTGAAAGCTGTGTTGAAAACCATAACCGTGGACTCGAAGAACAACTACATTCTCTACTCTCCAATCACATCAGGCGGTAAAGGTTCAGTCGCCTCGCTGTTTGAGGAAGAACTGGTGGACCTGTTCAACGTGTATCCAGACAGCACCCTATCGCCCAACCCTTCAACGCCTCAGAGAAACCCATTGAGGTTCCTTCCTGCAAGTTTGAACGCAAGTCCCTCCACGTTGCAAAGAAGTTTGAATCACAGCCTTCAGACACTGGAGTTGTTGAAAAGAACCAACTCTTTGCCCTTGAACTTCAAAAACCAACGTCGTTTGAATCTTGAGACGCTATGGAAGACCTACTACAAGACGTTACTAGCCAATAGAATCAGATTCAGGTTGAAAAACACCCTGCCTTCATTATACTCGCTCTCAACCATCGATGACGACGAAGCAGAGATCGAATCAGTCGACACGGCGTTCTTCGTCAGCACAGATATAAGAAACAGGGGGTCTCATTTGGGTCGTCTTCATCAGACTCATGTCAATTCGGATGTGGACTCTTACATTATCCCTGTGTCCCCTTTGAAGATACGTCCTAAGAGAAAGGGAAGCGCCTATAAAGGGAGGAAAAATTTTGAGAGTGTGAATACTGCCAATTCACAGATAATTATGGACATTGAAAGTGTGATATCAAGGTTATGATACATATATGGCGTACTTTATAGACAAATTTAATGGGACTTTTAATTGCATTATTATTAATATCAGTTGTTCTCAAGATTCCTTTTAATATTTTAGCTGGATTAAAGATGCGTACGGTTTCAAAGCACAAACAGCTCTGTAGATTTAAACAAATCGTCTCGCTTTATTAACAAATCCAGAAATATATGTCTCCAAAAAAATATGCCTCGGTACTAGGTTTGTAGCTGTGGATTTCAAAACCTGAGTTCTTTCAGCTGTCTTATGTTTCAACCATATAAATAAGTCCGTAACTTTCCCACTTTATTAAATTTTCCTGACACAAACTATTTTAGAAAGCGTTTACATCAGCTTATAACACAAAACAGATATTATTTTAAGGATTAAACACATTTATTGAACACAAACATGATTAACTATAATCCTTTGAGTTTAGCAATAGATAAATTCCCATCAGCTAGTGACTATCCTTTCCACATGAAACAAGATTTAAGCAAGAATATTTCCACTATTAATAAGGACTTTACATCAAAGCCGATATCTAGCGAGTATAGGAACCGTAATAAGGGCTATGAAACTGATTCAAACGGGTTCCTCAAATATTTCCTCTTTAGCAAAATTAATGAGACCCAAACTTGTGATTCCCCTCAATCAGTCTGTGATCCTCTCCCACAGAGACGGTTATTTTCTTCAGATCGACAAGCACAAACCCTTGGTATGACAAACTTGGAGCAATCTGTAAAAATAGTAGCACAAAATTTCGATAAGTTCATCTCCAAATGTTACCAGCTTGGTGTGAGTCCAAGGATCATCGAAAGTTGCAGAAAAGTCGAGCAGGTTTCCATGAATTGTCATGAGTTTGATTGTGAAAAGGATTATACTATGTCCGATGGTGATTGCTCTTCTTTGTTGGACACTGATCAAACCATGAAAGATGGAGACAGCTCAGTGCTGTATCATGGCGCCGATGTATCATACACTGTGACAACTTTCAAAGGCGAGACTGAGAAATTTGTCATTTGTCCTTATTGCGAGCCACAGTTTAACTCGGATTCAGTTCTTTCAAGTTTCTACTGTGTCGATGAATTTCAAGTTTATAAGGAGTATCATTTGCGTAATTTCTGGTTGGAGCATTTACTTTTCAAACATGGAGTCTTGGAAGATCAAAGTATAAAGGTGGCTCAGCCTATAGTTCGAACCAATCCATCCACAAGTCGAATCTCGTGTGTTTGTCCGTTTGTCGATGAAAGCAAATTAGGTAGTGCTTCCTGTCTTGAAGTTTTCAATTACGACTCCAATCTCAAAGAATACATTGAGCATTATGTCAGAGAGCATACATTTGAGCGGATCAGTCTTGCAGAGGGAACGGAAAATGAAGATGGTAACCTTGAAATGCTTGAAGTCGAGTCTGTAGAAATTGATGAAGATATTGAGATGCAGGTTGATTAGCTATATATATTATTTATAAATATATCATTTAAGATATTATTCCTCAACTATAGTTGCTCCGATATTAATTACAAATATATTATATTATTAAATTAATTAATTATTTTATATATATAATAATGGTATAAAAATATTACTTAAATAGTAGACGTACGTCCCACGTCAAATATAATTCTGTATAAATTATTAAATGTGCAGAGCCCTAAAACGATATCCTCATTATAAATGTATTAATGTATTTATATGTTTGATTGTATATAATTAATATGTGTAATATTAGATCAGCCAGTCATGCATGAATAATATAATATGACGTAATTAATATATATGTGTAAATTAATAGTTATTAGGTGATGATCACGATCTAACCAATATTAATTAATGTTTAAAGAAGCTTCAGAGAAACGTAGAGTGAACAATTTGAGAATTACAATTTCAACGTATTCGCCAAATCAAGCATCAACAGCAACAACAGTCACACGCAAAAGGTAGAATACGAGAGATATTCCGAGCACGCAGCCACAACCACCAAACCAAGATTCCTCAAAGTCAAATTGCTTCAATCGATGGATGTCTTGAACCATGAAGTATCACAGACCGCCGAATCAAATCCGCCTAATTCAGAGCTTAACCCAGATGAAAACACCAATTTCCACCGTATGAATAAAGTTCTACAAGATAGCTGGAACACTTTCACTGCTATGATGACAGAGTTCAACCGAGACTCAGCAGGATTTACTCGTGGTTGGTTTCATGTCATTTTACCATTGAGATAAGAAAGAAGAAATTTTACTGGCCATGAATTATAGTCCACATTATATAAATATAATAAGGACATTTGAAAGGTAAATTCCGCTTATAACCGCGCATGGTCACGTGACGGCTGAACCAGCTAAACAGCGCGCGTACTGTAAATTATGTAAACAAAACTAGCGTGTAGCGTGTTAAGTGTTAAACCCTTTAACTAGCGCTAACAACAACTTGATCAACGACCAACGTAACTACGATTAACAGTTTTTATCAGCCAAAGCACAACATTAGCACACCCAAGGACCTATTCTGCCATCGAATGAGCCCCATAACTCCACAAAACCAACCGCCCAACACTCTGATAATCTCCAGTTCTGTTCCTTCCACACAGACAACTACAACTTCAGCATCCGCACAGTTCCATGCTGGACCGATACTGGATCCTTCCTCTTTGAACGTCTCAAGCACGCTGAGGTCCATCACGGAGGACACAGGCAAACCGGCGCTGGGGAATCAATGGCGGGTGGTTAATTTGGATGAGGCTATTATAAGTCCACAAATGAGGAAATTGAGACATTTGCAAAACGTGGCTTTGAAAGAGTTTAGACCTGATATTGGTAGGAGTGATCCAGGTGAGATCTGGGCTTATGATGTGTTCTATACCGTTAGCGTTGAGACTGCTGAGGCGGGGTTTCTATATGAAGAAGCTGATGCTTCTGCTTCTGTTGAACAAACGAAGGATAATAATCAAGAAGAGATTTACCACATTAGTGAGATCTCAAGCAATGTCATTTTGAACTCAACGTTCCAACAGTTTCAATTATCCTCCTCATTACATTCACAGTCATTCATCTTGAGAATCTACGTGAGCCGGCATGGCTGTGAGCAATGGGAATTGTCTCATGAGTTCACCGTCAACTTATCCCAATTGTTATACCTTGGCCCATCGATCGATGAGATCTCGGTCCCAATAGGCAAGCCATCAGCCACACCATTGGTGTTCATTACGTTACTGGATGGCGTGTACATTCTACCGCCGTCGCTGGAGTTCATCAACAGTTACCGCCGAGTTGTGAGTAATGTTTCAGAGTCTAAGAGTTTCGATGGGAGTTGGGGCGGCAATGGCAGAGTTCCCAGTTTGACGTATGGAGATTTCCTCAAGTTGATGAGTTTGGAAAAGTACGTGTGTGAGATCGATGAGAGGAAGGGACAATTAGCCAGTGAGATTGAGAGTTGGTGCGAGGAGGTTTTGGTGAGAGATGTTTGTCAAGTGAGAAACAAAGTCATGCTACTTAGAGAGGCTGTTTGTAAATGCCAAGTTGAAGTGCAAGATCTGGAGACACGTGTCAGGGATACCACTATTGAAGATAACACACAGTGTGAGGACCAAGAGTCCAAGCTGAGACAAGTGTTGACTGATTTCAGTACGCTTCAGGAAGTCAACGACCTAATGGTTTGTGAGATCTCACAGATAAAATCCAAATTGATTCACAAATTACTCACAATCATACCGATATCCGACCAATACACCACCACTACCAGGAGAAACACACGGCTTGTCAGCTTGCCAAGGTTGAAAACTTCTTCTTTCCTGCCATCAACTTCACCAACATCCGTTAACCCAAACCTGCCGCTATTACCAATACAAACACAGCCTCAGATAATAGACAAAGAGCTATTGAACACCACGATAGGCAACCTGACACATCTTCTGACGATTCTTTCAAGAGTGTTCCAAATCCCAGTGAGATACGACATCAAATACATTGGCTCCTACAGTTTCATCATTGACAGTATCAACTCCAAGTTACAATCAGAGAGGTTCCCCTTGTTTGTCGCCGATTGGGTCAACGCCACAGAGACTCAATCGAGCCAGAGACAGAGACAGAGGCTAAGATACGCTATAGGGCTGTTGAACTGTGTGATCCAAGACCTAGAGAACGGGATATAAATATAAATATTAGTATTGTTATTATTATTATAATATAGTACAACAGGACTCCTTAACTCTGTCATCGCCACTCAACAGCGAATACCTCGTAGCAGCCTCAAACACATCATCGACGCCTTCTCCCGTCAACGCAGAGCACGTCATGTATCTCTTAGCGCCGATTCTCCTAGCCATTTCTTGTCCTTGATCCCAACTGACGTATTTCTTCCCTGACTCCTTCCCGTACAAATCAGACTTCAACCCCACCAATATGACAGCGACACCAAAGCAATATCTTTGCACCTCTCTCCCCCATTTCCAATCGACATTCTCCCATGACCCCACATCGTCCACTGCAAAGGCAATTAAGATCACATTGGCACGAGAGTAACTTAATGGTCTTAACCTTTCGTATTCTTCTTGACCCGCTGTATCCCATAACGCCAATTGAACTGCCTTACCGTCAACCCGGCAATCCGTGACGTAGTTTTCAAATACCGTTGGGTGGTACTCTGTGGGGAATTCACCAAGCGAAAATACATAAAGGAGTGAGGTCTTACCTGAGGCTCCGTCTCCCACTATCACTAATTTCCTCTTTATCGTTTCTGTTGGCATAGTGTTATGTCTGTATCTTTGTGTAAGATTCAATTAATGAATGTGGTGTTTTGTGTGTTTGATAATGTTGATTGCACTCTTGTGAAAAACTCCTTGTTTATTGTTTAATATCAAGTAAGTGTGCAATGGTTAATGAAAGTGATGAGCCAAAGCCAGAAAATATAGATCAAAGCTGTGTAAGTGGATTAAGGACACAAAGCTGATTTAAATATATCACAAAGTTATGATCAGATATCATTACAAAGAAACGTCCGTTCAATTCAGATGTTTGCATTTGTTAATATTTTTATTATAATTTACAGCGGCCTAGCTATAATATTACAACAGGCCCTGGGCTGGCGATTGAAAATGTACGGTGTAAACTCTCCGCGAAATATTTTTGAGGCGGCCGTACGGCAAGATTAATGATCAGGGTATTTCCAAATTTAGAAAGTTGTGAGCCTACAATAGGAACTTGGAAGTTTCTATTTGAAGTTCTCTTGATGATATTTCGAGTCTTTTTTTTTTATGAATTGTTTCATTTCTTTGAATTGATCTCATGTCAAAGAATTTGTCTACATCTTATCTTTGAATCGAAACTGAAATTTCATGAAAATTACAAATTATTATCAATTTAATCAGCTGCACGTGATATCTGCACAGTGCTTGACGAAACTTGCCGAGTTTCGTCTGTCCACAAAGACAATTGTGCCTATGTGGCTCGTAACAAAATTAGCAATATACTTATAATAATAAATTGCGCCTTCCAAGGTCCTTATCCTCACTACTTGCAATTGAAAGAGTAATTAAACAAAGTATTAAAGAACTACATCATGCCTACTCAATCCACACAGAATCAATCACTCTCCCCTGAACCTCAGGCACAGCCACCATCACAACCACAGCAACAGCCACCATTACTTGCGTCTCATCCTGGCTTAACATTTGCAGATTTAAACAAGTTTAAGAAACCACATAGTTATAACCCTTTGAATCAACCTTCTATTGAACAAATCAGAGAACAGTTCTCCTCTGGGAATGATAGTCATATCGATCAAAGTCAGGAACAGGAGGCGACAGAAGATCAAATGGGAACTGGACAGACAGAGGTTACCTCTAAGATTAAGGAATAAGTTATGATATGTTAACGATTGGGTTTTGGATTTATAGTAATACAAATATGGAATATTCAAGTTTTGTAGTACTTCACACTACCGTAGCCCATCAGGCTATACAACAACTTCATAATCCAATCTCTCCTTCATCTCCGTATCAGTCTCAAGCCATTTCCAAGTCTCCCCCATGATTACACCACCAGCAGTTTGACCTTGCCATTTAAAATTCCAAACTCTTAATCTTCTCTCTGTGCCACCGTACCCAGCATACCCACCTTCACCAACAGCACCACCATAGCATAATGACATACCCACTTTGTCGTCTTCTTTCTCTTTATACTCGATACAGAAATCATTGCAATGGTCATGCCCCACTGAGACCAATCTGACGCCTAAATCATGGAACAATTTCAAAGCTCCAGAGTTGTAATAAGGAGCCGTGATGCCTTCTTTGTATTGCCCTGATCTTAAAGTCCCTGGGTTACTATGCACGAGACGATACTCTGGTAATGGGATATGCAAGAAAGCTAAGGATGTATGTTGCTTTGGGTCTTTTGGTTCGAGTAATTTCGGCTGTTGGGATTTGATATATTCAAGTTGCGACTCTTTAACCCAGTCATAACCAGGGTACAATTTCTGATCAGGGGTGTATTTGTGGGAATCCAACAGGTATATTGTCAAAGACGGGGTGTTGGACTCGTCAACGACTTGAGTGATCATGTTACCCACACCTGGGGCATCTGGGAGTAGCGCTTTTTCAGGACCATGGAAAAAAGGTAAAGTTTGCAATAACTGGAAGAGCTCCAACCTGCTAAGCGACCCTTCATCGTCGTGATTCCCAAAGGTAAACATGTATGGGATTTGTCGCTGTATGAAAGGTTTGACCACTTTCATCAGTGTGGTTTCCGAATCGAAGGAATCTTCACCAAAGATTTGATCCCCTGTTAACACGACTAAATCCGGCTTCTCATGATCCAAGACTCTATGAAGGAACTGTAAAGTCCTAGGATCAGCTTGACAGTTCTCAACGACTGGGAATTGGTCCCTACATGTCCCTGTCCCCGTGGCGTAATGCAGATCTGCGACTTGGAGGATCTTATACTCGTCTGTCTTTCTCACTAGATTGCCAGTCTGTTGTTGTGGTGGTCCATTGTCTTCCTTCTTCACTGTTAGATAAACGGACATCTCGTCTGTGTCCAACATCTCTGCATAGTACGGCTTCTCCAATCTTTCCCAGCCTGGTCTCACCTCGACAGAGTCCACGCCGTACAAGATGTCCAAATCGTGATAGTATCTTGCGGCGTCTGAAGGAGTGAACGGTTCCAAATCAAAAGTGATCATTCTATGCGAATAAACATTCAAGCCTGTGACGACCAGGTCTTTCCCCACCTGAAGCTTGCTCACGGGGGTCTTCTCCACGAAGAAGTATTTCTGTGAGAAAAGAGAGCTTGGTTTAAGCAACGAACGCGAGTATGATAACGGTTTGTTAATCATAGTCCATTGTCCTTGGTCCAGTTTGTTTTTGGAATCATGAGATTTTGGTGCAACACACCTCCAAAATGTATGGCATGTGACGACTTGGAAGGCGGTGATGTAGCTTGGTTCCTGCAAGAAATACTCTGGGTCAAAGGATCTGAGGTTGAACTTGATCGAAGGGTGATGATGTTGTGAGGGATTGTACGCTATGACGTAGAAGAACAAACCTATAAGTGTGAGAATTGTTAAGCTCAGGTATGCTAATAGTCTCTGAAGGGATTTGGTTAGTTTCAGCTGCGGGAGGGTTATGGGTAGTTGGATAGCCATTGTGTCCTTTAAGGGAGGGTGAGTTAAGCTTGTCTAGTAGGAAGTTTGGAAGTTGCGCTTAAATAATGTTTTGATCTGCTTGTTCTCATATAATTAATTTGGTAGTGAAATTTCAAAAGTTTATCGGACAGCGCCTAATTTTTGATCTCATATCTTTAGTTTGCCGTGAGTTATTGGCAGGCAGCTGGAGAATGTGGTTAGCCGCCAAGCTCGTCCGGCCCCTTAACGTGGATGCTTTCAAGGTTATTTGATGTAATTTCACTGGTATAGTTTAATACACTAACACAGAGTAATACTACTGCTTCATGGATTCCCATGTAGAAGCCATATAGTTGTGAATTGGTGGTTCCAGTTCCCCACAGCCAACATTAGCGCTGCGAGCAGATTTCCCAGGATATTCTCCTGAATTTTTAACTAATATAATTATAATCTTCTGACGGTTTGAAAATCTGAAGTAAAATAGCCGCTGAATATAGCCAAAGCTAACATGAAACATACCCTTCTTTGAAAAAGCTTTCATTTACTCCAGCAACTGTTATAGAAGTGGTGAAGCTTAACATCCCATTGAACACGAACAATGGCTACTGTATCACGTGACTGAACTTATTCATCGATGCATCCGCCAGCATACCAGATTGTTTCAAATGCACTACAAATTACAACTATGTATATGAACAACAACAAAGGAGTCAGCCGAAGTGATTCTTAGCCCATAAGGTGTACTATAGCTCATTCTCTGCTTTTAGTAGGACAACATCAAACCAAAAGTGTACAATGTCCCCGGAATTAGGAGATACGCCGTAAGTTCTCTTCACGCCTCATGAGCCACTCATCCCACTGATACTAACATTGTTCCTTAGCACTATTGAAACATGGCTCAATTCTCTCTCACTCTCTGAATATAGCCCTCTGTTCGCAAACCATGACATAACGTATGACTCAGTGGCATACTTAGACGAGTCTATTCTCAAAGATATTGGGGTGTTGAAGATTGGTGATAGAATCAAATTGAACAATTCTGTTAAGAAGATCAGCAAACAGCAACAACAACACGGGGATGCTCATGATCCACAACTGAGACAGTTGGACCAATTGATTCAGAAATTCGATGTCCAGATCATCAAAAGAGAGCTGAACTTCAAAGATATCCAAACAACACCAACGACGCCGATTCAAACACAGCAGCAGCAACCAACTTCAATGGAGGAAGAATCTCCAAGTTCTAAGAAATCTCTTGTATCGTTTATCTTGGAGTCAGGAGAGATTGTCCCCGTGAACGTGGCAAACTGTTTCAATTCCCATTCGATCAAGAAGAAGCTTCTCCGCCAATTGTTCCCTCATACTACGCCTTCTTCATCTTCCTTTGACGTGTACATCACTGATTACAAAGGAAACTTACAGCTGTTATTCGATGTGGAACTAGTCACTATCTGCCATTCTCCTGAGAGAGTGGAGAAGGGTAGATTGCTTCTAAGTGATAAACACTCCATGCCTAGCAAAGCCGCCATTGCCGCCTCTGTGAAACTATGTGAAAACGAGCCAGGATTCGTCAAAAAGTTGAACAAAGAGCTGGAGAAACAGAAAAACCAAGCTGTTGATAGGGCATCAAAGAAGAAAAACGATGATTTCAGATCGGTGTTTGGCCAAAGACCTTCTTCTCAACTGATCTCGACTAATTTGGCTAGATATTTCCCAGATACCACTAATGCTAAGTTGCAACGTACGGTGAGAAACTCAGTCAGATACTCCATCATGTCTCATAAGAAGCTCACCGTTGATACAGACTGGTCGGACGAAAGAAGGAAGTCCAGTGTCGGGGAGTACTTGATCCATTCCGAAGAGGAGACCATGGACTCTTTGAATCTTAAGGCCAGTTTGGACGACAACAAGGAGGCTTTCACTTTGTCTTCCTCCATCAACAACGATACGTTGAAGAGCAAGAAGGACAACAGACAGTCGATGATCGAGCTAATGTCCATTCCTTCCGACTCAGACTCGGAAGATGAAGAATTTGATGGGAACGGTAGCGCCACAGGGGACACTCAATCAGTGTTGTTCCCGAAGCACAACCAATTCTCCAACTGGCTCAAAGGTGCAAGAATCGGGTCTGGTTCCTTCGGGACGGTGTACTTGGGGATGAACGCCTACACGGGTGAGCTTATGGCTGTCAAGCAAGTCGATTTACATCCTTCTCATGACCAGGAAGGTAACTCGCTCACACCAGATATGATCAAGATCCATCAGAAGGTCAAAGAGGCGTTGACTATAGAGATGAAGTTGCTATCGGAGTTGAAACATCCACACATAGTCACCTACTTGGGCTCGTCTTCCACTGAGCAGCATCTGAACATCTTCTTGGAGTATGTCCCTGGTGGATCTTTGTCTTCGATGCTGAAGACTTACGGTCCGTTGGAGGAGCCATTGGTCCGCAATTTCACAAGACAGATCCTGATTGGGTTGAACTATCTTCACTCAAGAGACATCATCCACAGAGACATCAAAGGTGCCAACATCCTGATCGATATCAATGGACAAGTGAAGATTTCCGATTTCGGGATCTCCAAGAAACTAGAAACGTCTAAATCCTCAACATCTCAAGCTGCTAAACGTGCATCATTGCAAGGCTCCGTGTATTGGATGGCTCCAGAAGTGGTTAAGCAACAAACAATTACCAAGAAATCAGACATTTGGTCCCTTGGTTGTCTCATTATAGAAATGTTCACTGGGACTCATGCATACCCTGAATTCTCTCAGATGCAAGCTATTTTCAAAATCGGTACTAATGTGAAGCCGGAGATCCCAAGTTGGTGTTCTGAAGATGCCATGAAGTTCTTGGAGTTATGTCTTGAAGTCGATGTGAAGAAACGTGGTGATGCGGGCGAATTGTTGAAAGATGGTTGGCTACGTGAAGGTTTGGTTTAGATAAATGTACATTCATATCATCTTATCATTATATATTCCAGAGTAAACACTTGAACATTTTAGGAAGACAAATTTAGTGACTATAAAGCTAGCTAGCTAGCTAGGCTGGATGTGTGTAGTACATACTCAAACGCGCGATAAAACAAACATAACGTACTTTTTATCCGTCAAGCGTGTAGCACCCTAGTTAACTTCCTTAACCTTCTCTTAACCAAAATCTCAGCACTCACATGTTCAGACTGCCTAAATATACCAAATCATAACCACAGACTCTCTCTCACACACAGAATGACCCTCTCAATAACACTAGCACATTTCTGTGACATCCATGGCCCACGGTCAGTACTCTGTACAGCCTCGTTACCAGTTCCAACAAGTTCAACAACTACGCCAACGACAACTCAACCAATACGAGATCTTTACTGTGACTCTTGTCTTCTAACCACGCCATCGAAACCATACAGTTCCACTGGAGGCCCCACGACACTCCGCACGACGACCACGACCAGTTCATATAACGAATCATCACAACGGACATATCAAACATCTCAGACTCATCCTCAACCTCAATTGAACAAGAAACTGTCATCGTTAACAAGGAAGATACTCTCTGAAGAATCACTAACGTTCTCCACTGATCCCAAAGCTGACCCGATCATCTTTAGAGACGATGTTAGAGGGGTTAGTTTAGTGTGTGCGTTTAAAGTTTGGGATCTGGAAGCAAGGGGTAGTTGGAGACGGTATTGTTTTATCATTAATGAGACTGAAGATGAGGGTGAGGAAGAAGATGGAGATCAAGGTTTGATATTGAGGAATTTCGATATGATTCGTGATTCGTTGAGTGTTGTCATCGCGGAGATCCTAAGTAAGAATGAACGGTTGAAAGTTGGGAATCTTAAGAATGACACGAATGATATCGCTGAGAATAACGATTCATATTTACGTGGGAAAGTCCTTCGAGCTAACGGGTTGACGGCTTCTACGAAAGATGACCAGATCTATGTAAAAGTGCACATCTGGGGCGTCAGATTATTAAGTAGGATCAAATAATATAGGTATTAATTGTCTATCTAATTAACTGAAATCCAATATTTCAATAAAACTCTGAGAGTTCCTCTCAACAGCAACAACACATTTGTCAAATCTAAACTTGGCACTCCAGATCTGTCCTGCGTCACTCAATAACTTGCTTCTGATCAATTTACCCCCTTGTTTCAAGTCATAAACGTTGAACTGGCCCTCGGAACCAGAGATAAGAATGTTGGAGTTGGAGTCAAACGTCGTTATAGCAGAGTGATTGTCATGATGCAATGTGAAATCGTTGGTGAAAGCAGAAGGATTCCAACCTCTCAAAGTACCATCTGCAGCAGCTGAGATTAAATAGTCCTTGGTCAACCCTAATAACCCAACTAACGAGGTATGGTCGTTCAGAATCTTGATACATTCCCCAGTTCTCAAGTCCCACACTCTAATCGTGGCATCCATCGAAGCAGAGATGCATCTGTTTCTAGGAACATCGTAAACCGTGGAATATATCCTATCTGTATGGCCTCTTAACACGAACTTCTCAGCACCCAATCTCAAATCCCAAACTCTAACAGTGTTGTCATACGACCCAGAGATGATGATCTCGCCATGGCCAGTGACCGATCTGACAGACCCCGTGTGCCCCTGTAGAACACAAACGAAATAAGGGTTCTCTTCAGGTCTGTAATCTTCCAAGATATGAGATCCACGTTCTGGTAGCTTCCAAACATGCAAAGTGTTGTCTCTTGAGCCACTAACGATCAATTTTTCCCCATCAACGTCAACTATCTCCATACATCTGATCGTAGAAGTGTGGCCCCTGAACACATGTGTGCATTTCCCAGTGTTGATGTCCCATATTCTAACAGTACGATCAGTAGACCCTGATATTATCTGATTGTTGATATATTTCAAAGCCCAAACACCACCTTCATGGCCTTGAAGGATCCTCAAAAGCTCTCCTGAGTTTGGATCGTAGATGTTGATCATGTTGTCATCTGCACCAGTGATGATCTTATCGTCGTCAAATTGAAGACATGTGACAACGTTGGGACCATGGCCTCTAACTGTGACACGACGTGGTTTGAAATTAGGATTGATCCAATTTGAATGCAATCTTTGGCGCTCTTGATATAACGCCTTGTTGTTGTTCTGAGAGGTTTCATCTTCATAGAGGAAGTTGTCTCTGATCAACAGATACTTCCAGAATTCATCCGTTATCAACGAGTTCCATTTCTTATCAACCAAAAGACAGTTCTGCAACGTTTGGAAATCCAACTGTTTCAATATTTCAATGGAGACTTCATAAGGCAAGGAGCCAACGATATCACGTCTCAAGTTATGTGTAAGATGGCTTGTGATATCACTTAAAGTGGTTCTATCCAATTTGGAAAGAAGCTTGAATGCTAGATGGCTTTGAGAAGACGTCGTTAGTGAGTTGGTGGAGAAGTTCTCAATCAAGTTTATGATCTTCAACGTATCCCATGACTCTATGTTGTGGTTGGTGTTGCTACTGTGATGCTGATAAGTTGGGGTAGTTGGCTTTGGGGATTCTGAAGGAGAAGGAAGCGGATCATCATCCGTTGACGACGTAGCTGAAATAGGAGGAATATTATCATCGTAATCCTCCATAGTCATATCGTCACTCAAGTTGATCATAGTTGGGTCTGTGGTAGGGTGGTGCTTGGTATGTGGCTGGTTAGGTATGTTATGGTCTTCTTCTAGCATGATTCTCTTAGGGATATTTTCAGCTGTTTGAAGGGGTGTTTCTAAAGTTAAGCGTCTTTTGAAATTATTATTCACTCCTTGGTTCAACTTATCTATGAACATATCATTACCTTGTGGTGTGCTGAGAAGATGGTGGTCCTTCTTGGGGTTAAGAAGACAAGTTGAAGGAAATGGTTTGCCCAGTAAGGGGTAATCAGAAGGGAGGCTATCCTTCATATTCAAAGGAAATATCTGTTATGTATTTGTGAATGAATGGATCAAGGAGGTTTAAAGGGTTGGGTATGGAGTCCTTTCCCTGTAGTGTGATAGGATATGGTATGGGGGAAGGTAGATTCAAGTATGTTCCTTTAAAAGGTAAAATAGTAACCTAGGACTGTTTATATACTGACTTCAGTGGTTTAATTTGACGGGTTTTCAGAATTTGGTTGGGCGCTTTGTTGTTTTAAGCGCTGCAGCCTGCAAAGTTTCTCAAAGGATTCATGCCGCGGAAATTATAATATAACGTAGTTGGTCAGCTATCTCTGTTTTAATTAGCTGGGATATATGGTTAACATAGCTAGGAAAATATTTAAGAAACGTCCAGGAGCAGTACGTAACTATAGATATTTAGTGCTCCAAGATGGAAACATTGGTTGAACGTAACCTGCTGTTGTTTCATCTTTCAAAAAGAACAAAATAAACATGAAAAAATAAAACGACCCCGGGCAGGATTGAACTGCCGATCTCACGATTAACAGTCGTGCGCCTTAACCAGCTTGGCCACGGAGTCGGAATTTTTGATCACGTGAAAAATAAACATAGCCCGACAATATTGGAGTTGATAATCGCTTTGGTCACGTGAACAAAAAAAGCGAAAGGCTCCAGTTGTTCTACAGGTCCCGTGTATCATGGATTCATAACAAGGTACAATGCAACAATGCAATCAAATTCACAAAATTTTTGTACCTTATAATTACATATTAGCTTATATAAAAACCACGGTCTTAACCCTAAGCAACTGTCTTTTCAACTTCGAAACACCAATCACCACTAACACCATCAAAACTGATAAACTTGGTACCTTTAATACCTTTCAATCTTTGAAGATGCTTCTTCAATAAAGCAGCACCGATTTGCTTCACTGGCAATCTGGTATCCTTAGCGATAGGATAACAGGCATGTAAGAGGATTCTAGCTGGGACATTCAAACCTTCGCCTACTGGGATAGAGCCTTGTGGTTCGTTAGAATGGATCAGACATGATTGAGCTGTGAATGTGACGATATCTCCCAAGATTGAAGATAATGATGCAATAGTTGTGAGATCCACTGGGGAGAGGAACTCTATCTCACCGTAGCCTTCACGGCCAACTTTGAATCCAGAGAGTTTACGTAGCTGCAACAGAGACATTTGTTCTAATTCGTCCAACGATGGAGACATCCAGTAACCGGATTCGTTCACCACCTTTTGCTGTTGGGCTGGTTTGGTGAACTTCAAAGGAGAAGCCGCAGTGGCAGCAGTGGCAGTAGCGGCGGCTGGGGCAGCAGTAGTGATGTTTTGAATTGGAGTTTCGAATAAAGACTTCTTCTTGGATTCGGCTTCAGCGGTGCTCTTACTGTTCAATTCACTATCACCACTGATTCCCAAGACAACTTTCTTAGGAGCATCGATGCCATTTTCAGACAATGTCTTTTCTTGGATGACTTCCTCATTGGATTCGGAAGTTGTCTTGTTTCTTGTTCTATCAATGATCAGATTCTTGTAGTTCTTTCTTGGAGTGAAGATCTCACTGGCCAAGATAGCATCATCAGTAGCAGAGTTCAACAACTTGACCTTAGTCTGTGCAGTGTTTGTCTGTAGAGATTTGATGGTGGCAGGCTGGGAATAAGAAGCAACAGTTGTCTGTTTGACAGCAGAGAACAACGGCTTTGGTGTTAGTCTATAGGCAGAAGTGATATTTGGTTGCTTTTGTTCAATGGACACAACCTTAGCTAAGGGCTGCACCACAGGAGCTGGAGCGGCACCGGCGGCACCCATCACAGCGGTGTTGCTGAATAAAGGATTACTACCGTATGGGTTTTGGTCAACAGAGGCGACGTATTGTTGGTTCTGTTGTTGTTGCTGTTGTTGCTGAGAACCCAAACCAAATTGGCCTGGTTGTTGTTGTTGAGCAGTTTGACCGAACAAACCACCGGTAGCAGGTTGAGCAGTGGAAGCACCACCGAATAATCCGCCAGTAGCTGGAGTAGTGGTTGCTGTGTTACCAAAGAGACCACCGGTAGCAGGTTTAGCGGCACCGAATAACCCACCGGTAGCAGGGGCGGCAGAAGCACCACCAAATAGGCCACCAGTAGCTGGTGTAGTAGAAGCAGCAGCACCACCACCACCACCACCGAATAACCCACCAGTAGCAGGAGCAGCTGGCTTAGCACCAAACAAACCTCCCGTGGTACCTGGAGCAGCTGCGGTAGAGGAACCACCAAAGAGACCGCCAGTAGCTGGAGCGGCAGGTTTAGAACCGAATAAACCACCAGTTGACCCAGCAGCGGCGTTATTGTTCCCGAATAAGCCACCGGTTGAAGATTGAGCAGTGGATGCACCACCGAACAACCCACCTGTAGTACCTGTGGCAGCAGGTTTAGCACCAAACAAACCACCAGTTTGTTGTTGGGCATTGTTGTTACCGAACAAACCACCAGTGGCTGTTGTGTTGTTAGCGGCACCAAACCCGGTGCCTGCTGCTGCTGTGTTGTTGTTCCCGAATAAACCACCAGTGGAAGCTGGAGCACCGAAGCCGGTAGTGGCAGGTTTAGCAGCACCGAATAAACCGCCTTGGCTTTGTTGGTTGTTATTATTACCAAAGAGACCACCAGAGGTATTGTTATTGGCACCAAAGGCATTTGTTTGTGTGTTGTTATTATTATTACCGAATAAACCAGTGCTAGTCGAGGCGTTGTTGTTCCCAAACAGACCACCAGAAGAAGCTGGCTTGGCACCAAAGAGGCCGCCAGTGGCATTGTTGTTCATTGGAGTTGATGGATTCTGACCGAATAACCCACCGGATTGCTGCTGTTGTTGTTGGCCAAACATACCACCGGCTGTGTTGTTGTTAGCAGTTTGTCCAAAGCCACCAGTGGAGGCACCGAAGCCTGTGTTGTTGTTCGTTTGACCAAAGGCACCTCCTGTGGATGCACCAAACCCTGTGTTGGCAGCTGGTTGACCGAACGGAGAAGACGTGTTGTTGGCTTGACCGAAACCTGTGTTGGTGCTGCTGTTGTTCTGACCAAACAGACCACCGCCAGTAGCATTGTTGTTGTTGGAACCGAACATACCGCCAGCAGCAGCATTGTTATTAGTTGAACCGAATGCATTGTTTGTGTTGTTGGAAGCACCAAATGGAGAAGTGTTGTTGGTGTTTGTGGAACCAAATAAACCCCCACCTGTGGTAGTGCTGGCACCGAAACCACTAGAAGCTGGCTTAGCGGCTCCAAATAAGCCGCCGGCATTGGTGTTTGTTTGACCAAAGCCACCAGTCTGACCGAAAGCACTGGCGTTATTGTTAGTGGAGCCAAACCCTGTGTTAGTGGAACCGAAAGAATTGGTGTTATTGTTAGAACCAAACAACCCACCGGCATTGGCAGTGTTGTTAGTCTGGCCAAAAGCACCACCGGTGTTTGAGCCAAATGCGTTGTTCGATTGACCAAAAGCACCACCAGTCGTACCAAACCCACCAGCTGAACCTTGGTTGCCAAACTTTCTACCGTTCTCATAATCCACCAATCTCAATTCTTCAAAGGAATAACCCTTATATTCAGGCATAGAGCAGATGTTTTCAAAGTAATTAGTTCCGGAAGATGTGGCATCCTTCTCAGTAATTGGGGCAAATGGCTTGATGCTGGTACCTTGATTGGTAGCAGGGATAGCAGAAGCACCTCCAAACCCAGTGTTTGCGGATTGACCGAAAGGAGACGATTGGCCCATGGTGTTGGTAGAGCCAAAGCCACCAGCACCAGTTGAAGCGCCAAATCCACTTGTAGCTGGCTTAGCGGCACCGAACAGACCGGTGGAGTTGTTGGTGTTGGTATTGGTGTTAGCGCCAAACCCACCAAAGGAAGAACCTGTGTTGGTATTGGTTGATCCAAAAGGAGAAGTGTTTGTTGTTGGCTGTGTGGATCCAAACAGACCTGTGGCGGCTGGCTTGGCAGCACCAAAGCCACCTGTGTTACCGAATGCGGAAGTGTTGGTCTGTTGGTTGTTGGAACCGAACGCATTGTTCGTTGAAGTTCCAAAGGCTGATGAAGCGGTGTTGGAATTACCAAAGCCTCCAAATCCTGAGGATGTGGAACGGCCAAACATTGTGAATTAATTTAGTGAGAAAAGTGCTGAAATTAATTTGGCAATGAAGAATTGAAGTTGGGTAAGATCTATCAATGTTTGACTTTTGGGAGGTTTGATGAAGTGAGGAAAGGTACAAAGGTTCAAGTAAATGATGTTTACTTTTCACATCCTTTGGGAATTTTTGTTCTCTCATTTTAATTTGATCTCTGCAAAACACCGCGATTTTTTCCTCAACCGGCGCGGCTCTATTTTTTGCCGAGATGTCATGACAGAGTTGAGATCCGAACTATTCAGGCACGTGCATCTAAGAAAGCTGTCAGTTCCGAGGGTGACGCGTGCTGAGAGTGTGAAACGAAATCTTTCATGAAGATCAAAATTTAATACACGGTACAAGCAACAAGTGGAATCCCGGAATCAAAAAGTCTCATTCAACCTGTAAAACGTTCTCCATAAACAACAACCAACCATGGGTATTAAAGGTATGATGATCAGAATTACTATACGAAGCCGATAATTGATTCATTAGGAACTAACATAACTGATACTATCAAAGGTCTTTCAAAGCTCCTAGCTGAGCATGTCCCGCACGCAACCACCACCAACGAGATGAAGAACCTTTTCTCCAGAAAGGTTGCCATTGATGCCTCTATGTGTCTGTATCAGTTTCTTATTGCTGTGCGTCAGCAAGACGGTGCCCAATTGTCATCAAGTGACGGTGAGACAACTTCGCATCTTATGGGTATGTTCTACAGAACTTTGAGAATGGTGGACAACCATGTGAAACCTGTCTATGTGTTTGACGGTAAGCCACCAGTGTTGAAAGGTGGTGAGTTGGAGAAGAGATTGGCAAGAAGAGAAGAAGCTGAAAAGCAAATAGAGGCATTGAAAGAAACAGGGACCGTCGAGGAAATCTCCAAGTTTGAAAGACGTACCGTTAGAGTCACCAGAGAACAAAACGAAGAAGCCAAGAAGCTCTTGAAACTTATGGGTATCCCATATGTGGAAGCCCCATGTGAAGCAGAGGCTCAATGTGCCGAATTGGCCAAAGCTGGTAAAGTGTATGCCGCTGCTTCTGAAGATATGGATACGCTATGTTACCGTACGCCGTTCTTGTTACGTCACTTGACCTTTTCTGAACAACGTAAGGAGCCAATCTTAGAAGTGAACACAGAGACCGTGTTGAAAGGCTTGGACTTCACTTTGGAACAGTTTGTGGATCTCTGTATCATGTTAGGCTGTGATTACTGTGAATCGATTAGAGGTGTTGGTCCAGTCACAGCTTTCAAATTGATCCAAGAGCATAAGTCCATTGAGAAGGTAATCGAATGGATTGAATCCCAAGAAGACTGCAAGTACAAAGTTCCAGAAGATTGGCCTTACAAAGAAGCTAGAGAGTTATTCCTGAATCCAGATGTGACCCCAGGAGCTGAAGTGGAACTGAAATGGACCTCTCCTGATGAAGAAGGGTTGATCAAATACATGGTCAATGAGAAGGGCTTCTCTGAAGAAAGAGTCAAAGCTGGTATTGAGAGATTGAAAAAGGGGTTAAAGACAGGGAAACAAGGAAGATTAGATGGGTTCTTTAGCGTGGCACCAAAGACTAAGGAACAGTTAGAAAAAGCCAAGAAGAGAGCCGCTGAAGAGGCAAAGAAAGCCAAGGGTGCTAAGAAGCCTAGAAGAAGATAAAAAAAATCTGTTTCAATACAAAACACATGATCAATTCTAATAAACGTACGTGTACTAGCTAGTGAATCCATGTCACATGACCGCGTCTTAACATTTCAAGAAACGCGACGCGTCCCAAGAATAATTTCCAAAAAAATATAATTTGCTCGCCATGAAGAATCTGAAAATAAACAGGTAACCTTCAAATTAGCCGCCGAACTAAATACTAAGTCAACAAACAAATCCTTTGAACACAACTACTCAACAATGCCACCAAAGAAGCCTACCGCCCCACAATTTGAAAAGATCCTAAATGCCAAAAACATGAAGTTTGGTGCTCATGTTGGAGCAGCAGGTGGTGTCTCTAACGCAGTTTTGAACGCTAGAAACATTGGGTATGTTATTAAACAGTCTAACAGGTCATGATCAAAAAGATAACCAACTAACAAACCAAACACAGTGCCAACGCCTTCGCTTTGTTCTTGAAGTCACCAAGAAAATGGGAATCCCCAATGATCCCTACTTCAGAAGTGACAAAGTTCAAAGATCTATGCCATGAACATGGTTATGATCCCCAAACGGATATTCTTCCTCATGGGTCATACTTTATCAACTTGGGGAATCCTTCCAAGGACAAAGCAGAGAAGGCCTACGGTGGGTTTCTTGACGATTTGCAAAGATGTGAGAAATTGGGGATTGGTCATTACAATTTCCATCCTGGTTCTTCTTTGGATGGAGATCATGATGCTGCCATTGCTCAATTGGCTTCATATATCAACAAGGCCATCTCTGTGACTAAGAATGTGAAGATCGTCGTTGAGAATATGGCGGGTACGGGTAATTTGATTGGGTCCACTTTAGAAGATTTGAAAAAAGTATTGGATTTGGTTGAAGATAAGAGTAGAATTGGGTTTTGTATTGATACAGCACATACTTTTGCCTCTGGTTATGAATTAGCTAACCATGGTGATTGGGATACTTTCCTTAAGAAATTCGAAGAGATGGTTGGGCTAGAGTACCTTGCAGGGATCCATTTGAACGATTCTAAAGTTCCATGTGGTGCCAATAGAGATCTTCATGAAAGATTAGGGCAAGGGTTTATTGGGTTGGAATGCTTTAGAGCCATTGCTAATTGTGATAAAGTTAGCGGTGTTCCTATAATTCTTGAGACTCCTGTGGGGACAGATGAATCGTTATGGGGGCATGAAATTAAGTTACTAGAGTGGATGCAAGGTCGTGAAGCTGATGATGTTGAATTGTTAGCTAGAGCTGAAGAAGAACAAAGAATTGGAGCTGGCGAGAGAAAGAAACAACTTGCTGCTTTTGAAAAGAAACAGAAAGAAACAGAGAAGAAGGAGAAGGCCAAGGGGTATAGACAGAAGAGAAAAGCCGATGTTGCTAATGAGGGCAATGATATTCTGAGTGCGTTGAAGGGGCAAAGAAAGAGACCAAACACCGCTGGCGGTGCCACTAGTGAAGCCACAGTTAAGGAGGGAGAAGAAGAGGAGCATAAGTGTGCTCTCGAGGAGAAAGAGGAAGCTGAAGAGAAATGATCAATTATATTGTTTAGAATACAGCAAATATACTTTAACATCTGTACAAACTATAAATCAAGACTCCACCAATCTCAAAAGAGCCTTCCCTAATTCCTTCTTTGCGAGCTCATCATTCCAAACCTCCGTCAATTGCGATTCAACGTTAGTTTCATCCATTTGCAAAGCCGCGGCGCTCAACTTGACAATATCCCATTCATAAACCAATTTACTCATCATGACCAACTCTCTTTGCAGTTCCGACCAACGGGTACTTGCCTTGATCAAATTATCAGCACTAAGGATGGACAATTTGACATTCAACAGAGCTTTCTGTGACTGGACAAGCTGTGGCTTACTGAGTAAGTTATAAGTGAGGAATTCTTTGAACTTTGCCCTGTTGAAACTGTTGGATCTGACAGTGGTATGTGTGTTTTCATTGTTATTGAGGATAATGTTAACCCACAGTTTCTTAACATGTGTAAAGATGTCAAACTTCAACAAAACCGAATAGAAATATCTCTTGATGTTCTCCCATCTCGTGAATCTTGGAATAATATTGGCGAATTGACGATTGAACTCCCAATTGAATCCATATTGGTACACTTTATCATTCCAGCCATCGATAAACATAGCAGAGTGTAACACAACAGGATCAATAATAGAAGCAAACAGCTGCACGAACTGAGCACCTTGACCATACCCAACAAGACACACTTGCAATGGTGGTTCTGAGCTTGAATCTGGATGGAAATCAATACCGTAATCGGTCTCCATGGCGTATTTGACACCCTTCACGACATCTTCAAAGGAAACAGGCGATTTCAAGTCTGTGTAAGCGGAAGTGAGATCGTTGTAACCCGGTCTCTCAATGATACAGTATCTCTGTAAAGGTCTGATGTCTCTGGAGTTGTAAGCGTCTTCCAACCAAGTTGAAGAGTGTGTGGCTGAGTCGTAATAACCTGAGAAATATAAAACCAATGGCTGTGTTGATGGAAGTCCCGCAGTGTCGTCAAGACCATGACATTGGATTTGTAATAATGAGGAACATTCGGTGTCAATACAGTGCATCTGAGCACGGGATAAGTTTGAAGGAGGCGAATCGAATTGTGTGACGGTGGATCTTCTCAGCGTTAAAAGGCTAATGAGTTCACCAAGACAAACTATTGACAAGGCGATGATGACCACGAACTTGATTAAATGGTAAAGAACGTGATAGATGCGTTGTTTGTTGACTCTGAGCAGTCTCTGTTGCGGTTGGTTGATATCATGATGCAAGTGATGGTTCTCATAGACGTTTTGGATCAAGTCGTAAGTGATTATCACAATTAGGTTGAGCCATTTCACGGATTTGACCACCTTAGAAGTGAGTGTGAATCTTTGTGAGAAGTTGATGATGGAGTCAAGACCGTCACGTGTGAGGACGGTGTTTAGTCCTGAATATTGGAAGAAAGTAAGCAGTGCAAATAGAAACAAGATCACTGTGTCGTAGTGCAACTTATAAGAATACGAATGGTCTTTCTTCTTGTTTCCATGGCTAGCTGTGTCGCCCTCTTGTTCTTCAATTGCTTCGTCTTCTCCTTCGTCATACTCCACCTCCTCATCTTCATGAAACCACAACTCGTTGCTCATAATCCAACACCAAAGCAGCCCTATAAAAATGCAAATCTGTTCCAAAGTGACATCCACAGACAAATCATCCAGGCTTAAAAACTCATAACAATCATTCAAAAACAGCAACACAAGAGCAAAGATATCAAGACGAATGACAAAAGGCAAGAAATAACCCGTATAAAGATCATACAGAGTAGGGATAAGTGAGATCCAAAGTCTTAAGAACCCATGTCTTCCCCTGAATAAACTCTGAGACTCGACATCTCTTAAATTATTTTCAGAATTAACAGACGTTTGAGCATCAGCGTCCTGAGGTAACGGAGGGAAGGACTGGAATGTCTCATGCGGTGGACGTTGACCATTGGTTGATTGTTGTAGTAAAGATGTAGTCTCTGATGGAAAGGTGATAGGTTCAGGGGAAACGTATCTTAACGTAGTGGCTGATTCACGGTTATTGCTGCTATTGTTGCTGTTCGAACTAGCGAATGGCTTGATCGTATCCGATTCGTTCATATTGTGATGATGTGATGACTCTTGAGGATCTGACATCTTATTAAGATGTTAAATGTGGTGAAAATTGAGTTGAATCTATGCTTCTCTAAGATATTTGTAAAATTTAAATGCTATAACAGCAAACTATTAGAAGAAGCAACCAATAATTTTTATAGATGCTGCTGCATACATCGCGCTGCAGTTCATCTGATGTTTAATAGGTACTATGGAGCTGTATTCTAGTGGTTACCAGACTAAATACAACTAAATCAGATCATGTTTAACAGGTTACTGTCAGTGGCTAACTGAATTTCTTTCTATCTACTGAATTAATCCAGGAAAGCATTATATAATTCGAGTTATAATCAGAAAATTATCCAGCCAGCGGTAGCGCCCAGTTATATGTTAAATTATGGCTGCATATCATCACGTGAGCCAGCTATCGGGCGCTTGTAGTCTTCGGAGATAAGCGGACATTATAAATATGGTATTTGCAAGATGTTAAAATATATTTTTTATTGGACGTTAAAAGATAAATCCCATTTATTCACCTACAATCTTCGATTTAAGCAATGTTTGTAAACAGCTAGGGTGGACTAATCAGCTTTACAAATTCCCGGTATCCAAAACGACTTAACGATACCTCATGAAATTGTTGTCAAAGGATGTTCCAACACTGAATCATGTCAAGGAAGGAAGACTAAGTTGTACAAGACTGTCTTATCATCACTTCTAAACAATGCGGTCTCTAATATGTTTGAATGTATCGCTTCTTACACGACTTCTACTACGATTCTGGTATGCCATGCAAAATTTGCGAAACACAACCCCCCCACAAATTACCCAATTGGACGAATTTGCAAAACGTTTTGCGCGCGCAAAATCAACCAAATGACACAAAATGACACTTAGATTGTACCAAAAACTTGTTCGTTGGCCCACTGATCAATTGATGACCTTAAATGATTGTTTAACGTGGAGAAGATAAGATCAAGAGATACACAGATTTACATATATTCTTGACAAATCTTTGTCTAATTTGTATAATATTGGTTCTGGTTACATCATACTACAGTTTTTAATAAGAGCAAGATTCTGGTGATAAGGTTTGACATGTAACTTGGAATCTCATGTGAATTGTTGAGTTTAGTATGAGGTTTGATCCTTTCAGTTTGGAGACTTCTCCTATTTTCTTAGCCATTAATATTCTGATGTTATGAGGGGTAAGGTAGTAGAACCAAGATCTTAGAATGATCACATCTATCAGCCATATCTGCTAAGCTATAAATCTCAACAAATCTCCTTGAAATTTCACACCATAACAACACCGTTAACTACTAACCCACAAACACAGACAACTAAAATCATGATCAGAAAACGCACATACTCAACATTAATCAAACATCAACATCAACTTTTCAAAGGATCATTAAACAATAAACCAAACAATAATAATATGGATAATTTTAAGAAAGGTCTTGCATGCTTTATGATTGGTTATGGAGTTTCATTCCTGATGATTAAATTGAACAATTTACAAAATAATGGTCTAAATGACAAGGATTCAGCTGTTGGTAGCTTATGGGATAGTGGAGAGTTAGAGCCAAAGTATAGGGATTCTTTGTATTGGGCTGGGTTTTGAGAAGATATCATTGCTAGGCTGCTAGGATATCCATCCATCCTATTTGAAGTAGTTCTTGCTCATGTGGTAGACGTGATGTTGTTGATTTGATATCCTTGAAAGCTGTTTGAATTCAAATTACACCTGCTTGTTTGCAAAGGTCATATGGTGGTAGTTTTCCAATATTTTTTTTTTGAACAGTGGTTCATAAACATCTTTACTGTTATTTCCTCTTTTGAGAACTTTATATCAAATACAGCTGGTCTGTATTGTATATCAATTGAATCTTCATTGTCCTTTAATCTTGTAATATCCTTCATTATATAAACGTCAGCTTCAACCAGCTTATTCCCATCACGTGATGATATACCCGCATATCCCCGGGATAATCTTTCTCCAGAGCCCATGCGTTTTCTCCCCGCTGTGAGCGCGCGGTTTGAACTATGCGTAGAACAACAACGGGCACAGAAGCGTGCGTACACAAAACAGATTTAGCTTAAGTGTTGGGATTAGTAGTAGCTAATTGTTCAATTGAGTTGAAAATTAATATTCATTGTTGATCCCAAGGGCAAGAGTTTTGCTGTTGTTAAGATTATTTGTCCATTATTGCATCCCAATATATTGAATCAGGTAAGATCTCTCTCAAATCTGTTAGTACCACCGCCACAACAATTGTTATCTACAGTATCAACTAAAGATACAGCATGGGTCAATTTGCCTCACACCCAATCAGTGATAAAGAACTCTCACACACATCAGACCAACGATTCTCATATGCTGTTGGGACCATGCAAGGATATCGTCTGACACAAGAAGATTCCCATTTATCACATTTTTACCAATCTATTGAATTTCAAACTATTGACAACACACTTATAACGATAGATATCAAGATCTTTGCGGTGTTGGACGGACATGGAGGCGATGAGAGCTCGAAGTTCCTAGGTGAGAATCTCTCTGGTTACGTTATGGATGAGATTATCAAAAGAGAAACCGTGGAGAATTTACAAAGATTCCAAACGAATGAAGCTTTGATTATTCATAAGCTACAGAACTCCTTCATCGTTGCTGATTCTCACTTATACTCACACTTGCATCATCACCATCACAGCCACATGCAACGGTCGCATGGCTGGAAGAGAAACAATTCCGGGTCCACAGCTATCATGGCCGTCATAATAAACAACGAGGACCTCTACACTGTGAACAGTGGTGATTCGAGATTGATCTTGTCCTATGATGGGACAGCCAAGAGTCTCAGTTTTGACCATAAACCAAATCATATTGGGGAGCTTATACGAATCAACGATGCCGATGGGTCTGTCAGCTATAACAGAGTTGGTGGGATTTTGGCCTTATCGAGGGCTTTTGGAGATTTCAATTTCAAAATGAGAGAAGTGGTGAACCATAATTATGATTTCACCACGGCAGGTTCAAGACCTGAGAGTCTGTGTGATGGTGTTGTTTCTCAAAGACCCATAGTCTCATTAAGTTCGGCTTCCACGCAAGTGACGTGTTTTCCTGAGGTGACGCTGTACAAATTGTCTGCACATGTCGAGTTCATCATACTTGCCTGTGACGGGATCTATGACGTATTCAGTAACCAGGATTTAGTCGGGTTCATAAGGAAGGAGTTGGCCAAGGGGAAAGATCTAGAGGCTTGCATAGAGACAGTGATGGAGGAGTGCTTGGACCGGTCAGACGAAGAGACTGGGAGAGGCTTTGACAACATGACGATGTTTCTTGTTGCCTGTCAGTTGGGGAAGAAAGCACACAGTGTGATTGATGCTTTGTCTCAGGATTTGGATAAACTGAGTATCAACAGTCGATTGCCTGTCGTTTCAGCGGCGAGAAAGGAGAAAGAATATGAAGAGACGGAGATGTATCATGAATGGGCGGAGAGAATAAGGGAGAAAGTGAAGAGGGAACTCGGGTTGGACTGAGATTATGTGTAGACATGAGGAATAATATGTTAGAGACTGTGGATTGTAGATGTAGTTAATAATATATTTGTTGTATACTTTACAAAGTTCATTCCTTAAAAATATCAACTAGTGTATGTGTACTATTCGTCTAAGCCACATGATATAAAAGCCACACTATGTTGTAGCTATTTTTGGTTTGAATGAAAAAACACATACTTCAAGTTCAGCTCGTGGCGACATGATTATGTGCCTAGGCCCAGTTGTTTGCCTGTCTAGCTGTCTGTCCGTCCGCCTAGCTTTCTGTCCGTCTGCCTAGCGGGTCTGCCCAACGGGTCTGCCTAGCTGTCCTGCACTCTGCCCAGCGATCTCTGCCTGACCGTCGGACGTGTCCGTACCACCGTCGGTCGTAGAACTGCAACAATTTGAAAGTTTAACTGCAAAGAAATATTGATGGAAAGCAAATTAAAAATCTTTTATCATTGAATGAAATAAGTTTGATTGAAATAGAACAATTGATTGATACCGGTTTCAAATAATAAAGATAAACTGGTGTTGGTGGTTAATTGATTATCATATCCTTTCATTTCAGTACGATTTTTGTTTCATTGACCTTTAAACATAACACAGATCGCTTTATTGGTCGTTTTCGCCATCCATATTATCTCTCAACTTGCATCGCTTGCCTAGTTGTTACAATCTTGGAATTGATACTGTTTGTCAGTTTACACTACTCTCGTTTATCTTCAAGTCTTGCTTCTTTGTGTGAATAAGAATTGGCCTTGTCTGATACTTTGCTGACCCAATCATAGATTTTCCAGAAGGACAGATTTCCATTCATTCAAGATGCCAAGCTACCATAACAACAAGTCCAACAACCATCAGCAACAGCAACAGCAGCAGCAGCCTTCCTTCACCACTTCCACCAATGGCAAGAATGGCCCACGCGAAATCCACATTGCCCACCGTCGTTCGCCTTCCGAATTGACCAACTTGATGATGGAACAATTCGCATTACAGCGCCAATTAGAAGCTGTTCAATTACAACAGCAGCAAATCTTGGCTCAACAGGCCAACAGCAGCAGCAGCGGTGGTGGCTTACTACCTCCAGTGACTCAATTCAACCACAGACGCACAGACTCGAACCCAACAGTGACCCACCGTCGTTCTCAGTCGTCAATCACCGGAGCCATGGGATCCTTCGCTATGCCGTCGACTCCAAAGCAAGAACGGTCCAGCTCAAACAACAACACGACAGCTTCTCCTGGTGCAGGTCAAGGCCATAACAGAAGACATTCTCTAGGGCTGACTGAAGCCAAGAAGGCCGCTGCTCAAGTCCAAGCTCAAAGAGCAGGTAAGGAAAACGCCACTGCTGCTGGGATTCCAGACTTGGTTACTCCTTTATCTTCTAACACGGATGAAATGCCTCCTCCTTCAGGTTTCAAGTTCCCTTCTACGCAATTGGACCCTTCCTCTCCAAGCAAGCCACAACAACAGCATGGACGTTCGAGATCGATGGCTTCTCCACAGAAGAATTTCTCCTTCCCACCTAAATCTCCGTCTCAATCTTTATCCAGCGGCGGGGACTCGTTGACAGTGCCATCGTCGACGTTCGGTGGACATGAACGTCGCTCCTCGGGCCATTACCGTTCGAACTCAAGAGGCGATCAGAACATCAACACCAATTGGAGAAGACAGCAATCTCCTTCTAGAAACTCCATTGATTTGGACTTCACTCCTGGTCATAGACAGCGTAATTCCCATTCAGGGTCCATTTCTTCAATGGCAGGGTTCGGTGGCCAAGGCAATAACAACAGCGGCAACGGTGGTAGGAAATCCCTCTTTGCGCCATACTTGCCGCAATCCAGTATTCCTGAGTTGGTCAATGAGGGCCGATTAGTGTTGGGGACGTTACGTGTGAATAAGAAGAATCGGTCCGATGCGTATGTCTCCACCGACGGCTTGCTTGATGCCGATATCTTCATCTGTGGGTCCAAGGATAGAAATAGAGCATTGGAGGGGGATTTGGTCGCTGTGGAGCTGTTGGAGGTTGACGAGGTGTGGAGCTCCAAGAGGGAGAAAGAGGAGAAGAAGAGAAGGAAGGATAATGTTGGCTCTGGTTCAGGTTCTTCAGGTTCAGGTTCTTCAGGTTCTTCTGGGAATGCTTCCGGTGGCACTGGCTCAGAGCTCACCTCAGACGACGTGCACAACGACGCTTCTACCCATTCATCATCGATGTCCGCAGACTCCAACTCAACGCCAAACACCTCCGTCTCTTCTGAAGATGCAGGAACCGGTGGTGGCGGCGGTTTACAAAGACGCGGTTCTCTCAAGCAACGTCCGACATTGAAGAAGAACGACGACGTCGAGGTTGAGGGGCAAAGTTTGCTGCTCGTTGAAGAAGAAGAAATCAGCGATGAGTACAAACCGCTTTACGCAGGCCATGTCGTTGCTGTCATCGACCGTATCCCGGGCCAATTGTTCTCTGGGACGTTGGGGCTCTTGAGACCTTCTCAACAACAGAGCAACAAGTCGTCCGACCAGTCAAACAACAAGCCAAAGATCGTTTGGTTCAAACCAACAGACAAGAAGGTCCCGCTCATTGCCATCCCAACGGAGCAGGCGCCACGTGACTTTGTGGAGAACTGCGATTTCTACGCTGACCGTTTGTTCGTTGCCAGTATCAAGAGATGGCCAATCACATCGCTGCATCCTTTCGGGACGTTGGTTTCTGAGCTGGGTGTGATGAACGACGAAGAGATCGAAGTGGATGCCATTTTGAGAGACAACAATTTCCTGTGTGATGAATTTTTGAACTCCGATGGCCAAGAAAGAACAGATTTCCAGTTGAACGATGTTGATTGTGACAAGAGAAAAGATTTCACCTCGGAGTACGTCCTTGCAGTCAGTGAGAACGGCGAGTGGTGTGATTTGTCCATGCATGTGAAACGCGTGGACAAAGGCACCATCGAGTTGGGTGTGCATGTCAGCGACGTGACTGCCTACATTAAAGAAGGCTCGTCGCTGGATAAGAACGCCAGAAAGAGATCCTCTGCGGTGGTTCTTGCTCAGAAACAAGTCGGTTTGTTGCCCGAGAATATCCTTCAATTGCTCAGCTTTGCCGCGGGGAAGAAGTCGTTAACTATGTCTGTTGTTTTCCAAATCGACACGAAGGATTTCACAGTGAGGGACACCTGGGTAGGCGAGGCGTTTGTCCAGCCAAAGGTGCTTTTGAACTTTGACGAGATCGACTCGATCCTAGCTGATAACTCCACTGTTTCCGGCGCCTCGAAGGATTACATCAAGACCATTTCGCTGATCTCCAGGGAGTTCAAAAGACAAAGATTGCACAACCCGAAGCTATCCAACGACGTGAGTCTGACCCTGTTGGACCAAATCGACGACGAGAGAATCAGATTGGATTTGAACTTGTTCCAAAGAAACACCAGTTTCGCCATCTTGAACGAGATCAATCTCAGAGTCAACAGTCATATTGCTCAGTTGAACTGGGACGCTCTGGGCGATGCTGCTCTTTTGAGAAGATTGGCATTGCCAACATCGACGAAATTGGACTCGTTCGTTAAGAAATGCTTGTTGTTCCAAGTGGACATTGACACTTCCAGCTGTGAAACATTGGTTAATTCCATCTTGAACATCTCCGATCCGCTAAAGAGACAGTGTATTGAGATTCTCCTCTATAAGATCACCTCGAGGGGGAAATATTTCGTCAATGGGGCAACCACCACCGCCACATCCACCACGGGGTCCAACGGTGCTTGGTATTTCAATCTGCCACTGTACACTCATTTCACATCGCCTTTGAGAAGATACGCAGACCACATTGTCCATCGCCAGCTGAAGAGTACCCTGGCTGAGCCACAGGGACAATCAGAAGAGACCAAAGCCAAGTACTTGGACCAAGAATCGCTCAAGATGACCGCTGAGTATTGCAATTTCAAGAAAGACTGTGCCAAGGCCTCACAGGATCAATCGATCCATTTATTGCTAAGCAAAGTTCTCAACTCGATGTCTCAATCCGTGGGGCAATTACTCACCGAAGCCATAGTGCTACAGGTTTATGAGTCTTCGTTTGACGTTTACTTACCTGAATTCGGCATTGAGAAACGTGTTCATGCGGATCAATTGCCCTTGAAGAAGTGTGAGTTCAATAAGAATCACTCCATTTTGGAATTGTTCTGGGAAAAAGGTGTCGATTCCGCTACGTTTATCCCCGATGATGAGTTGGAACCTTTGAGTTACAGAAACAGTATCAAGAATAAGTTCAAGATGAAATCCCAAGACATTGTTTCATACTTACAAACCTCCTCCAGTTCTTCTTCCACGGATGACGTCATCTCTGCTCAGTTGAAACAGTTGAATCTCACGAAACCAACATTGCAAACGTCTTCAAATTCCATTGATGATTATTTCCAGGATTTGAAATTATCCAGATCAGGTAATGACGATTACATTCAAGAAATTCAAACTTTTAATAAAGTTCCCGTTTTATTAAGAGCCGAAATCGGAATGGCTTTGCCTTGTTTGACTGTTCATGCTTTGAATCCTTTCTTGAACGAATGATTATATATATATACTAGTACTGGTTTAATAAAAAATATAAATGTTTAACCTATACTTGTAGCAGTAGTAACTTGGATCCAGCTTCGCCGAAACTTACTGTTGACGTCACTACCGTAAACACCCAAACATCTTCTCAGCCCGCTTATTACTGACAGAATTATTCCCTTAAATCACCGGAAACGCATCCCGATTTGATCCGATGATGCACTGTTCCGTTGGTCCTCGCTGAGTCAACAATAGTCAATTTCGTTAATTCGAAAGGGCGCTACGCAATAAATTTCAACTCCATCATTTGTATATAAACAACCCATTTATTTCAATTTCAATTACAATTCTATCTTGAACTGTATCCCAATTCCAAATTGAATATATTTATCAACAGATCCCCCACAAATATGGTCAAATTAGCAGTCTTGGGTGCCTCCGGTGGTATCGGCCAACCATTATCCTTATTATTAAAACTCTCTCCATACTTGACAGAATTAGCCCTCTATGATATCAGATTAGCCAAAGGTGTGGCTACAGACTTATCCCATATCAACACCACTGTGAAAGTGTCCGGATACGATAAGGACGATTTGAAATCCGCTCTCACTGGTGCTGATTTGGTTGTGATCCCAGCGGGGATCCCAAGAAAACCAGGTATGACTCGTGATGATTTGTTCAAGATTAATGCTGGGATTATCAAGACCTTGGCTCAAGGTGTTGCTCAATTTGCCCCTAAGGCCATGGTTTTGGTTATTTCTAACCCTGTAAACTCCACGGTGCCTATTTTCAAACAGGTGCTTTCCGACGCGGGTGTTTTCAACGCTAGAAGATTGTTTGGGATTACGACTTTGGATTTAGTCAGAGCCAAGACTTTTGTCAATGGGTTTGAACAATACTGGAAAGATCTCTCTGAGATTAACGTCATTGGTGGCCATTCAGGGAACACCATTGTTCCTATCTTGTCGAAGGCCGCCTCCTATGCGAAACTAACCGCTCAACAGAGAGACGCCTTGATTCATAGAATCCAATTCGGTGGTGACGAAGTCGTTAAGGCTAAAGACGGTGCTGGGTCCGCCACTTTATCCATGGCTTACTCCGCCTATGTGTTTGTGGAAAGATTGTTGAAGGCCATCAAGGGTGAGACTGGGATCGTTGAGGACACTTTCATCTATTTGGATTCTTCGATTCAAGGTGTCAAGGAGGTGAAATCTTTGATCTCTGGTGGCGTTGAGTTCATCTCCTTGCCTGTGAGATTATCTGCTAGAGGTGTTGAAGCTGTTGAGTTTGGCATCTTGAACGAATTGAACCAACACGAAAAGGAGTTGTTCAATGTCGCTACGAAGGAATTGAAGGTCAACATTGCCAAGGGTATCACTTTTGTCACTGGGTCTAAGGCTAAGTTGTAAGAAGGGGTTGATTCATTTCTAATTAGTTATATTTTATAATATTCAATTTAACTTGTTTTTCATATTGTTGTAATTAGCCAGTATTAGCATCTAGATATAGTTAGAGACTAGCAATGACGTAGCGTAACCATGATGCCTCATAAGGAGGTTCAGTGTTGTACTGAGAATAATATCAAACTATTTTCAATCAATCGGAACCAGAGGAAGCTTCAATAGCCTCCTTCTCAAAGACAGAATGAGCACTTTGAAACAAAGCAGCATGATTTATCCCCAATTGTTTAATATCTCTAGATTGATTCACTGTAATTTTAATTAAATTTTCGAAAATTTGCATATTTTGAGAAAGTTTTGTTAATTGAATTTGTAAATGTGTTAATTGTCTTTGCTTTTTCGCCTTTATTGAAGAGTGGTTAGTCGTGGGTGTCCTGCTGCTGGTGGTGGTCGATTTGGAGACATGTGTGGATTGAGGAGACATATTTTAGTTGAGAAGGGGGTAAAAGAGGAATAACGATAAGTTATCCTTTGTTTATTGATAGATCTTGTATCAAGTATATATACAATTGACGCGTTATTTCAATTTCTCTGATCTCCAAACCGCGATAATTCCCGGAATCGGTGACTTTCCTAAAACATAGTAATTATATATGTTTCTGCTTAAAACGATTTAATCCGGCCGTAATCTTCCGATGAACTAGTTCTTTTTGCGCGCGGCACCTGATCATTGTGCGCCATTCTTCCGCGGAGGACCGTGTGACGGTTACATAAGCATACTCCGATTTTCGGTTCCGTTTGTTTGTGTGAAATTTTATCAAATAAGAAGCGCGCAGTAACTAAGCATCATTTGGAGAGAAAAATCAAAGATACAGTCAACTTTATGAACCTTTAACCCTTTAGTAGTGATTGATTATAGAGTGATACTTCTTTATCTAACTCACACACAACCTCACATCATGTTTTCCTTAACCAGAAGAGCTGCTGTCAACAGCACCCATTTATCCTTAGTCACCCGTTCAATTCTTTCTAGATCTTTGGCCACTGTTAAGACCACAGTTGAAGCTGAAGACAATATCTTGAAAGAACAAAGAAAAAACAGACCAACTTCTCCACATTTAACCATCTATCAACCACAATTGACCTGGTATCTCTCCTCAGTCCACCGTGTCAGTGGTGTTATGTTGGCTGGTATCTTTTACGGTATCACTTGTGCTTATGGGTTTTCATCTATCTTGGATTTAGGTTTTAACTCAGATGTTGTTGTTAACTATTGGAATGAATTATCAAACACTGTTCAATATGGTATCAAGGGTGCTTTAGCTTTCCCATTTTTCTTCCATCTTGGTAACGGTATCAGACATTTGATCTGGGATGCTGGTAAGGAATTAACCTTGAAAGGTGTTTACAGAACCGGTTATGCCGTTTTAGCCTTCTCTGCCATTGCTGGTACTTTCTACACTTTCTTCTAAGCTATTTGTCTATGGGTATTTTATTTATTTCTTCAGTACTGTAAATGCATGGGTCATTTGTAAGTTGTTGATGATGTACACATTACTATTTAAATATTCTTTAATTCATGATTCTATTTATTCATATCAATATGAGCTCTAAAATATTAACAATATAAACATTCATTAAACTTGTACGTCGATCCACTATATATACAAACAAGATCTGGTACCTAAACAAACAAAAAGAATAAAACAATAATCGTAAACTCATCACATAAGGCGTAAAAAAATTTATAAAACCAAAAAAACATCATCATATCATAAAGCATCAATAAATCACCAGAACGACCCCACATCAACAAAGTTCCCCTCCTCTTCATCCCAATCCACAGTGGTTAACGTCGTGGCTCTACTCAACCCAACAACACTATCACCCGCTGTATCGTTCAATACATTATCATCATCTTGATTCAACAGGTCCCAATTCAAAGACTCGTCACCAATCACCCCTGTATCATTAATCAACATGTCTATATCCTGATTCTCCAATGAAGAACCTAGGCCAGCAGACCCGTCAAACATCGCATCTTCGTTAAGGAACGCCCCCGCTGAATGCGACCATGAATCTTGAGGGAAATCAGGCGAAGTAAAGGAAGAACCCACAGAGGAGGAACCCACAGAGGTGTTACTGAGAGATCTCCCCAGAGTATGCGACGAGTGGTGTAAGTGATGAGGGTTGGAGTATTGACGATGTCTGGACGCAGTGGATCTGGAACTCACAGGGTCTGACAGTGAAACGGATCTTTCCAATTTCAAAGAGCGTCTTTTGAAAGGATGCAGGATCTCGTCCTCGTCAACGGTGTCCAGGATCCTGGCCGTGGAAGCGGAAGCGGTAGAAGATGAGGGAGGCGGTGAGATGTCATCAAACAACGCTCCTTGGTCTTCCAGGATCGAAGTCAGGTTTGGGAGGTCTGACAGTAGGGCGTCTCCAGTGACTGCTGCTGCTGCTGCTGCTGCTTGAGCAGAGGTCAGTGGAGAAGGCGTGTCCTCCAGTTTGACCATCGTTACAGCTGGAGCAGCAGTAGAAGTAGTTGGCAGTGGCTGGAGATCCACGGAGATATCAACCTTCTTCTTCTTCTTATACTGGCGTTTCTTCTTAGGCTCCGCCTTCTTGCTCTTCAGCTTCTCCTCTTGCTCCTGCATCATCAAATCCATCTTGTAGTTCTCCTGGATCAGCAAATCGATCTTCGTAGGGTCAATGGTCGGCGACACATGTGGCTCGTAAGTCTGAACAGGAGTCATGGCTTTGACATCTGGCGAGTCCAACTCGGACAAACTGATCGTCACAGGGGCAGGCTGCTGTTCCAAGAACTGAGGCGTGGCGACAGCGGTGCTTGAGGCGTTCGTCGTTGTGGCTGTAGTTAGTGGCGAGGGAGAATTGAGCATGGTTTGAGGACTTGAAATCGGAGGAGAAGAACAGTTGCTGCTGCTGGTGGTTTGCTGTAACTGTTCAATCTCCAGTTTCAACTTCTCAATAATGTTCTTCAGCTTCGTGTTCTCCAGCGTTGCGGAGTCCAGCTGGCTCTTCAACTCTTTCTGCTTCACCGCGGAAGTAGACGAGGCATTAGAGATGGAGTTCTTACTAATCGACCCCTTACCCTGAAGCCCTTTAGAACCCTCAGAATAATTCCCCATACTAACACCAGAGGCAACAACACCGTTCAAAGAAGAAACCACAGAACTAGCAGGCGTGTTACTACTACTACCCTGAATGTTCAAGTTGGTCAGCGTGTCACTCAGATTCGTCATCCCATGACTAGGAGTACTGCTCATCGGCGTCGACCCAATCTCCATCGAATTCGAACCCTTCTTGTTAGTAGTGCTATTTTTCTTCTTATCCGGTTTCCTGCCGGCTTTAGGTCTCGGTGGTAGGACCCATTGCTTCGATGTGATAATACAGGGGACATTCTTGTCGTTATTACTACTACCCGTTAAGGATCCGTTCAGCGAACTGTCGAGGGATTTGGCGACTTTTGGCTGCACGGCGATGGGTCTAGGGGCGATCTTAGGCGCAATAGTTGTTGGTTGTTGAGACGGCTTTGGGATCAGTCTTGGTTGTGAAGTTGATGTCTGGATGTGGTGGTGGTTATTCTGTTGATTGAAAACGGCATGTGGGTTGTTGGGAGTTGGTGCTAATGTGTACTGCTGCTTCATCTGCTGCGTGGCTGGGCCAATATTGGCCGTCGAGGGCATCACTTGGAACTGCGGTTTTGTGGCAGCTGTCACCGCTGGAGATGTGATTTTAGCTGGAGATGTTACTGGCTTTAGGAACTGAGAGGGTTTCAACGGAGCAGGTTGTTGTGAGCCAACAGAGGCAGAGACAGGTTCCATTTTGATTGTCAGTGGTGTCGTTTGGGGCACAGCTTTGTTGTTCAAAGACGGTTGAAGCTGTTGAGACATGATATTTCGTCGTGGTTCATTCCTTATATGCTGATTCGTAAACGTCGTGAGAAATGCAGAATTTATAGTAGGAGAGAGTGGTGTGCTCGTATAGCTTGAGCAACTGATGTGCTGTGATTTCGATTCGGAAACAGCTACCTTGAATATATCCAAGTTATATCAGCTACCAGTATCGATGATTTGGGCAAACGGTTAAGTATAAATTACATCTCGAAGTTTTTTGTTTCGTGATTTCGGCCCGTCGTTCTTTGTTGTTTGTTATACGGTACATAATTTCGTGGAGGCTGCTTGGTGGTACAGTACCTGGTCCGCGGGTCCAGTTTCTCGCCTAGCAGTTTAACGCTAGGCAGGGAGGTTTTTTTTTAAAAAATGGTCCGCCTAGAAATTCGGATCTCTCCCCCGGCTTACTTGTCCCTACCGCCGAGTGAACCGGGACCGTACAATAAAGATCAATTAGCGGGTTTTGTAAAGTTGACCCTGGGAATTTATAGTCAAACGACTTGATCAGGATTCCGGGGTTACTTTGTCACTTTGTTAAAATAAACAAATAAAGCTATAACTATAGTGATAAAGACACACACAATTGACCCTCATGAAGATCAATATTATGCCACTTTAAAACGGTATAACCGTTGTACTTCAAACGATTTCTCTTCAAATTGATCGACGTAGATCATTTACTGATAACGCGGGAGGAAAAAAAAATAAATACAAAGGGCTTTGACTGAACCATCTCGGGATGAGAAAATACCTATTTCGGAAATTCTCGGATGTCGGAAAAGTGACACAAACATAAAAATTTGTATAAATTTTTCCAGAGGGAATGAAAGGCTCCCTCTATATCCGAAGATGCCAGGTACACACGCACACGGGTTCTTCTAGTAGTAGTGAACCCGTGAAATATTTTTTTTTCAACCAAAATTTTCCTATTGTTTGTGAAAACAGCTACGCATGTTCACCCTCATCATCTATTGATTGATGATAGTTGTTGTTTAAAAATTCACAACTGTACCAAAAGGACGAGCTTGTCGTTCATAGAGCTTCGGAGTTAAACACCATATAAATTTTTGACACATGATAGCTACCATTGTGTGTCCGTATCAATAGAGTACTACATCAAGTTTGACCCAAGTTTTTGGTTTTGTGGTACAAATTTGCGGGAAATTTGTACGGAATGGAATATTAAAGAAGTTCCGTCCCAAAGTGGTAATAATAAGGAGCTCATGAGTCGTTGATAAAATTACCAACAGAGAGATACAACTGTTAATACTGAAAGCGAGAGTACTCATTATAAGCTATATAAAATAAAGAACGTACCATCAATCAGTTATCATCACTGGAAGCAGCAAGAATCCTCAAAATGTGAAGGAACAAGTTCAAAATATCCAAATAAAGAACAATGGCAGCAGGGATCTCATCCTCAACGTTGAACTTTCTCATGATCAACTGGGTGTCAACGACAATGTAAACAGAGAACAGCAAAGCGCCAACACCGGAATAAACCAATTCCATCAAGTTGGAAGGCTGGATGAACAGCCAAATGAAACTGACACCAATCATAGCGAACAAAACACCGTTCAAGGCGCTAACCCAAGAGGTGAAGTCGTATTTCGTTTGGAAGGCAAACAACGATAGCCCAATGAAGATCACCAACGTGATAATCATAGCCTCAAGCACAATCATCGTATCAAACAAGCTGGTGACAACACCAATAGAATACCCTTCAAACAAAGTGAACGCCCCAAGTAAGATCAAGTTCGTAGGATACTCCTTCGACTTCCACATAGCACCAAGCATAGCGGCGACAGATAAAATCATGGAGATGAACAACAAGGCAGGATGGTTCATGGTGAACTCCTTAACTGCGGCATTGGCATTGATAACCCACCCTAATATCGTCGTGGCTAATAATTGAACAAACAATAAAGTGTACACTTTCCTAGCGAAGGCTTGACGGATTTGAATGTCACACCCAGCGACGTTCGTGTCGTATTTGAAATCATCAGGGATATCATCGTTGAACGTTGCGTTAGGGTTTGATGTACCTGGATATGGCGTGGAGTTGTTGTTGGCTTTAGCACCGTTGGAGAAAAGAGATGATTGTGGAGGTTGGTTGGTGTACTCTGGCGGATTGTCGATTGGTTGGTAACTCATTGTTGTGTGATTTAGAGTTAGTTGTGTATCTACTGTTTAAAAAGGTTGATACTAATATAAGTTACAAATGAGAAAGAGAGGTGATTTTTGCCCCCCTTTATTATATTTTTCTGGCGCATTTCATTATAAAATGACCTGCAGCACTGCCACAAACACACGTGCAGCAAATCAAATGATTTTGTGCGCGCACGGGTAACTTCCGGGTATTCCATAGCGAGCGGGATATCCTACATAAGCGGGGTTAACACACATTGTCCTTAAAATAAATCACAAACTGATATTGATATATACATATAAAACACTAAACATTCAACAATAGAAGCACCTGTTAGCCTTGTTAATTGTTGTAAACCACGTGAAAATCAGCAACGACCTTAACACCGTCAGAACTATCACTGGAATCACTCTCACTACTCTGATAATTTGGATCAAATCTTGGATCATTCTCTTCAACAACGACAATCATATCTTGGAAAAACTGTTCATCTTGATCCAATTCAAACTGTGTAGGTGGTACAACTTGGAAATAGTCACTCTCGCTATCATCGTTAGACTGATCTTCTTGTTCCTCTTTAAGTGTTTGAACGTCTTCAAACGAGCCGTGAAATTCTCCTTCAGTCTGTTCACTCGTCTCTTGTTCCTCTTCAACTGTCTCTCTAGCATCGACGTAAACAACATCATCAAAATCGATAATCTCAAGATCCAAATCGATATTAGCAGGGTCTGAAGACTCCACGAATGAAAAAGCATCATCATTATCGTCGTCGTTGGCATCCTGTGGGAGTCCGAATCTTTTATTGAAATCCCTCATTGCCCTTCTGAAATCAACCTTCTTAAGCTTAGTAGGAATCGTTGGCTTCTCAGCCAAGAC
>JAKTWX010000058.1:4861-20050 GCA_030582275.1 Waltiozyma pijperi
TGTGACTTGAGACTTGTTGGTGCTTGCAAGCTTCGTTCAATTGACCATAGTGGTACACTTTCGTCGTCTGTACTTCCAATTTGACCTCCTTCTGTTCAAAATTGGAGAAAAATGACTGTGCTCCACTGGGAGGACAGCTGTCTGTGTGTGCGCAGTAGTTGGTGAGCACACCTTTGACTTCTGTACTTTAGAAACAACGTCCACACCTTGCCATATATCAGCCCCAAAGAGAAAATCTAACTCTTCTTTATTAGCAATCAAATATTGTGTGATCCTACGCTGCTTAGCAGATTCGTCTCTGGATCTCCTTAATAACAGCTTCCGTAACCAATCTTTAGCATTCTTAACCAAAGCCTCAGTGAACCACCTGTTAAGCTGTGGCATCTTTCTCCTGTGACTCTCTTCGTTTCTCTGTTTAATGAACAAGAAAGATACTTTACTAGCCAAACTAGCATCACGTTCAAAAGCCCTAGCGACACTATCTTTCAACGGATATTCCTTCCAGTGTCTTAAAAACTTCCCAACATGTAGCTTATTAACAAAATGAGCCAACCTATAAGTCCGATCACCGTAGAAAGGTGTATCACATTCGATTCGGAATGAGTCGCTGTGTTCATCGTTTCTCAGTCTCACGCGTTTGACAAACTTGAAGAACCAACTGTATTGCTCCAATCTCTGCTTATCAGAAACTTTCAAAACGGTACTGTTCTTGATTATTTGAAGACCGTGAGGCACCCTTAAACAGCGCTTTAACTGAGAATAAAAGACCAATGATTGTAACATTGAAAGATCACTGACGTCGAATTGAAGCTCAATGTTCAAAGAAAAGCTATACTTCTTTTCCTTGATTGACTCACAAATCCACTTAAGCCTCTTTTTCAGTTCTGGGTGCTCATCTATTTTGAATCTCCCTGGCTCAAAACTGTCACCCAGGGGGAAATGATACACTTTCACACTTGCGTCAAGCAATCTGTGGTAATTGACATCTTTGAAATCAGCTTGGCCTCCTTTGTAGAATAGCAAATGAACCTGAGAAGTATGGAATTTCCTTAGCTCTGGGACTTTCTCAAGAAGGTTGGTCCGATCATTTAGTGTGAGGAACTGGAAGATATCTAATATTATTTCATTGGGGAAGAACCGTGTTTGGTTCATTATATTAAGGACAAAGGCGCGGATTCCCCTTTGACTTGACGGAAGGGATGGATATTTTCTTACAACTGATATAGTATCAGACTACTGATGGAATTACAATTCATGGGGCTGAATTATGATTTATATATCTTCGAAATATTGAGATTGCAACCTTGAGAAGAAAACAACAGTTGTGCTGTAACACAATTTTTGATATACCAGTCGTTGATCATAACTCGGACAATTCACACGCCGTTCAAAGCGGACATATGCGGCCATATGCAGCGATGCGGGAGTGGCACGGCGCAAGTGGATGCAGGGGCGCGAAGCTGTATTATGGGAAGATTTGCAGTGAGAAACGAGAGCGGATAAAGGATCTAATTTGAAGTGTAGTTCAGCTACATTTGCGTTCTCTTCTAAGGATATTTCGTTCCTTGCCACAAATTACATAGCCTCACTCAAATTGAAATTTCAGACGAACAAATATTATAACTGATCTATCATGTTTGACTGAAAGCATAGTATAATGTATAAACTACAGATAGCTTGTTGGTAGATTCTAGCCCATCAAGAACTTGTTACTGACTTCATAATCAATTATATGCTATATATATCTAGCGCGTTGCTCAAGATGATACTCATGATATGATAAATATGGCCATCTTAAGTACAAGTATTCTTAATAATATTACTGATAAATAAATCGATTGTACAATGACTTAACCCACCCACTTAACCCTTTCACTCACGTACAATTTCCTTCATGAGATAAAGGATACTGGATATTTCCTAGACTAGCTTCAGTCGAATTGCTTTGGACATCTTCACAAGATATGTAAGCTCATCCTAAACGTTCACTCCGATCCTCATTCCATTGCGGTAATATTCATTATATGTTGCCGGCCGCTAAATATATTAATTATGATGGTCTGATCTGTAGTGTGTTTGCTATTTGGTTCATGACTTCAATTGATAAAATATTTATAACTTTCAGCTTGACCAGCAGCTATCGCGCGACATAATTATATTAGCTGGCCGGCGCTCTAATTATATAAGGAGCTAGTGCTATAAGATCATGAATAATATTATAACAACGTCGGTGCATGAGGTGTTCTGATTCTTATATGGAGAGAATCTGTAATATAAATGCACAGCAGCTATATGTGAACTGGCAGAGATCATTTAATTGATAATTACATAGTACAATATTATTTTAATGTGCCCTGATTAAGATCATATTTAACGAATCGAAGGATGTGTCCACGAGCTCCTAGGACCTAATTTGTACAATAGATCGGCAGGACTCGGTATACACGCCGTCCTTAACAATCAAAATACTTATGTATACGACTCGACCCACCCACTTAGCCCTTACACTTACTCATGTATATGAGCTGGTAGATATATCAATAATGTATCCTGTTAAAGAAGTGAATTTCTAGACCAGTTAAGTTGATCTTTCAGCTAGCTATGCTTGGAATGCTCCGAATGTACAACTTCATGAGTTCAGGAATAATAATAATATATATCATTTTTCGCGTTCAGCTGCTTCTTTATAATATTATTTTACGTATATAATTAATAATATAATATTATAATCGAGCAGCTAGTATGCTGCTGCTCTAATGCAGAGCTTATAATAATTTACCTGCATATTATTAATAATAATTAATTACAAGCCATAATATAATATTGCGACTGAGGCGAGCGCTATTATAAGATATCATTAATTTATATTAATATGTTACGTACGTCGTGCGCCGTTGATTAAGGAGGTGTTGATCACGGACAATTATATATTGTAAGTCGATTAATAGTTTGTGTAAATGTATCTTCCGCGGCGGCTTTAACAGTACGTCCTTGATATTTCAATTATAAAAATAACATGTGTTTAATATATTGCCGTCGACGAACGCGCACTGATCCTTAATATAGTACTATAATAATATAATGATCGTGCCACGTCACACATTCTTAAATCTATAAACTCTGCAAAAAGACAATTCAACATATATAAATAAACTCCAATTCTTCCTCAAGAATCATTCACAAATTCTCAACACTACCAGTTTCAACATTCTCCATTTTCGTTTCCTTCTCATCAACAACAACACCAGCATCCATAGTATCTTGTTTGCCTAACTGTTTCTTCAACGTAGATAACTGTCCCTCAACGATTTTGATCATATCTTTCAACTGTTGATCCTCATACTCTTTACCGTTAACTTTAGTCTTCTTGACATAATCATTTGATTTCAAGTCATGAGTAGTGGTATCAGTTGAACCCTGTTGATCCGTAGAATTAACCGTTGGTGATGCTTTGGACCTTTCATTAATCCATTCCCAGATTTCAAACTCTGCGTTGTTTTGCAACTGTTGATTTGAAGTGAGATCGGAAACCAAGGGCATCAAGATGTAGTCTTGACCGTTTATCTGGACGTGATTGATATCTGTCACCGATGAAGATTGAGATGGGATGGATCCTAAACCCATGAAGCGAACTAGAAGTAAGGTTATGATCAAGAGGAACAAAGCGAGGAAGGAGACATTAGGTAGGATCCCGAACGAATTGATCTGGTATTGCTTACCGTCTTTCAGGAATTCCTCTCTGAGTATACTTCTCTTTCCATTGGTTCCATTCTCTTCTTCCTCTTTACCCTTCTTACCCTTCTTGCCCTTCTTCCGTTTCTTGCCCGTGGTGTTATTAGCGATGATGGTCTTCACTTCGTCAACCAAGATCTTAATGGACTCCTTCTGTCCGTCAATGGCACCCTTTTCAATAGGGCCCTTCAACCAGGATTTCCCCGTCCAGTTCATGAACGTGACAACGTACATCTTCGTGCTGTTGTTCTTGCCCCACGAGAGATAGAAGTTGGTGTTGGTGGTGAAGGCGTTCCCTGAGGGGACGTCTGGTGTCTGTGTTGATTGGAGTAGGGTGATGGACTTCTCCAAGTTGAACTGCTCGATGGATTCGGTGATGATGCATTTCGTCTGTTTGGGACCCACTGGGGCACTGAGAGGTTTGATGTAATTGTAAGTTCTCTTGCCTCCCACATCGGTTTTGTCAAACTTGGCTATCTCAGATATCTCCCTGTTCTTCTGCGCCTTGATGATCTGTGTGGTGTAACTCGTATCATCGCCGAATAGCACGGAGTACAAAGTCCCCAAGGGAACGTCAAAAGTCTCCTCAGTGATGAACACATCTGCTGGTTTCTGCTTGTATTCGTTCTCCGTCTCAGTGTGGGTCTTTGGCCCCATAGTTGGTAGCGTGCACACGCCCTCCTGTTCGTCCTCATCAGAGGTGGTCAAACTTGATTTCGATCTCGCACGACCCCCAGAATAATTGAGCAATTTCACCAATTCATCGGTCAAGACACCCAGAGCCTCCTTCTGTCCCGAAATGGTACCTGATTCAATGGGACCCTTCAACCAAGATTTGGCATTCCACACGACAAAGCTGAAGATTTGTAGTTTGGTCTTATCGTTCTCAGCCCAACTGAGATAGATCTGCGTGATGACGACGAACGCACCGCCTGATGGGACGTCTGGGTTCTTTGTAGACTGCGTCACGAGGACAAAAGAATTGAAATCGAAATTATCAACGGCTTCAGAGACCTGGCACAAAGTCTGCTTGGGACCCACAGACGAGTTCAAAGGCTTGATGTATTCGTAAGATCTCTTTCTGATGGAATCGTCCATGGTGAACGCCGGAATGGGGGAGATGTCCTTGTTTCCCTGCCTCTCGATGATGGTTCGGAGCTTGGAGGTGTCGTCACCAAAGAGAACGTTATAAACTTTGCCCAAGGGAGCGTCGATGGTTCTGTCTATGATCTTGGTCTCGTTCGGTTGTGGATCACGGATTATGGCCGTTGGAGCGTGTTTCAAAGGCCCCATTGATTCCTCATCTGCTGAGCTTGTCGGAGTCTGTGGCTCGTCTTCATCCGCGTCGGTGGAGTCAAGAGTATCGCCATCTCCATCATCATCGTCGTCGTTCTCATCGATCATCTCCTCACGCACCTCCTCCTCGTCGTCGTCTTCCTCAGAGTCATCAGAGTACTCGGAGTTAAACCCACTGACACCACGCAGGAACTCCTCATCACCGATATCCCCGCCTCTGATCAACTGGTTCCAAATGTTCGTGATCAATTCAAACGTCGAGTCTCTGGAGAGAAAACTGGAAAAGGTGTACTTTGCGTGTAGAGTCTGAATAGCGATGGCGTTCGGGAACACACCAGCGGTGTTTCTCTTCTCGAGTCGCACGATCTCTTTCAGCGGGATTATCACGTTCGTGACCCATCCTAAGATGTTGGCCTTGAATGAAATGTGTCGACTGCTGAGGTAAAGTCTGCCTTGAACCAAGATATCCTTCTGCAAGGCACATGCAAAATCACCAATCAACCTGTCCGTCTGTGGCAATTTCCTGAAGATGTTATGGAATTCGGAATCTCTCTTTGCAGTGGCGTAATGAACGTTCTTCAACTCAAAGGAATCCACTCCTCCAATTTCACCACCACCGTCGCCATTAGATGTTGGGAATCTAGCCATCGAGCTGGACCGTGAAGCGATACTAAGCTCGCCACTATGCCTTTCGTTATTATGATGCTGCTGTGAGTCTTCTTCAAACGTAGCAGACAGACGCGCGGGGTGCAAAGAGTTCTGAAAATGGTAAGAGGTGGGTCTAGACCCATGCGTCGTAGCAGTGGAATTCGTGTTAGGAGGCATCAGTGACGAACCCAGAGATTTGGCTCTACCTCTTAATCCGTTTGTAGCTCCAGAGGAAGGAGCAGGAGATGTGGCCCTTGAAGTTGCACGTGACGAGTTCCTTGATGAATGACTTGAAAGATGTCCACCGTTTGGGACAGGGTTGAATCCCTCTGTGAAGGATTTAGATCCGTTGAACAGTTCGAGAGATTGAAGAGGCATTGAGTTGGGTCTGAGGGCTTCTTGACGCTGGGGAGACATTGTTCTGTTGTTGGGGAATGGTGGAATATTGGCGAATTGCGTGGTACGGCCATTACCAACTGGTTGATACGACTGCTGCTGACCGATGATTGGCGAGAGAGAAGCCGATTCATGTGATACGCGCTGTGCATCCACACCATGAGCCCCACCGTCAGAAGTGACACTCAGTGACGGAATGTTAGGACTGCTGTTGACTTTTGAATCGGAAAGAACACGTGAGAAGTTCGTACCAACGGGCGAAATCACCTTCGCTGGCGGATGCAGCTGTTGCTGTTGGTCAGAGGGATACTCCAAATCCTCCAATCGCAACTCGCCCTTACCCATAGTGCTGATGTTTGTCTTTCTCACCGGTTCGAAGTTGATTCCCCTGACGTTTGATTTCGTGGCGTTTGAATCAGCAGTGGCGATAGAGAGATGGTCAAAGTACTCGCCGTCGTCATCGTGCTCGTAATCTTCATCCGCCTCAGCTGCGGTCACTTCGTTTTTGAGGTTTGAGTTGCTTTGTTTCTTCCCTGGACCGAACAAAATGGAATCCAAGTGTTGTACAAACGAAGTGCTGCTTCCCTGTGTAGTTAAGGCCTCCGTTTCTTCAGACTTAGGGTGGGACTTGATATCGGCGTGTGGCTTAGGAGAGATGATATGTGAAGCTGCGTTATGAGCTGCTGAGAGCATTGAAGAGATGAACCCGCTCCCTGTAGATATGTTGGCGTCTGTGGTGGACTTTTCATTAGCCAGGTGTTCTTCTAATTCGACGGGGTTCAGATTCTCAACCTCTGGATCTTCCTTGTTTGGGGTGGAGGTTTCCAGCTGGATTGGGGACTCTAGATATTTATCAAGCAGCACAGGAACAGACGCTGGATCAATTGGTGAGAATCTGTCACTGGCATTGTCGTTCAGTGCTGTGACACTGTGATTTCTGCTATCGTTCTGAACTCTTTGCACTTCATAGTTGTTGCTGTTGCTGTCAGAATCTGGATCAGAGTCACGAGCTTTGCTGACAAAGGGCATCTTTATCGATCTCACTGGTGATGAACCTCTCTTGGATCTTACTGAGGCGATGTCTGGAGTTCTAACACGTGTTGATGAGTTTGGAGAACTTAGATGATTGAACGGTTTAAAACGAGGATTCTCCAGGCTGTGCTGCGATCTTTCATTCATATCCAGCGATTTCCTTGCTGTAGGCGAGTCACTCAGCAATTCGTGAGTCAATGATCTGTTAAATCTGTGTCCTGCAGGTGATGGTGTGGCAACAGATGGTTTATGTTTACCGCTGTATTCTTCAGGTGTACCTTGATCAAAAGAAGTTGGGTTCTTCTGCGAAGTCTTTGGTGACTTTCTGCCGATGCTGAAGTGTGTCATAGCCTCTCTGTAACCGTGCCAAATGAGCCAGACAGATCAACAGTGTGCAGTAGTGGAGCAAAAGAGATGAATCCGGATCAATTGTACAGACAGGACTACATTGTATAAATGTTGTTTAGTTCAGCGGTTAATCCAAGTATTTGCTTAAATTTGATTTGAGATTGCTGATAATTCCGTAGTCGCGCGCCAGCACATATAATGTACACTACGGAGAGTTCAAGACACGTAGACAGTGTTAAAGGGAACCTTTTGCGCTGAAAGGAGGTTTTATATCTAATGGTATTTCATTAGAATGATAGATTTAACTCATCTCATAGATAATATATCTCCTTGAATTAACAAATCCTCCCCAAAAAACGTCAATCAATTTGATCAGTGCCAGCGGAATTTTGGGCTACTTGTTCAACCCCGCCTCATGATTTCCGAAACCGGATTCACGCTGCCACAGTTCCACGGTCAAAACCGTTTCTGATCAGATTTGATGTTCGGATGTTTGGGCCATTCTCAAAATAGTGGAAATTTACTTTACAAATTATGTAACACATGGCCATTGTGTCTTCAAAGGAGAGCAGAGGTAGCAGGCTACCATCTTAAGACAAGAACAAGGTTGATATACTACCCAGCTCAACAAATAAAGGGATTGCGATTCCGCACTATCACACTATCAAGTCCTATCTTCCCACATTTTACTTGTCTTCAAGAGCAAATCTTCAGTCAAATCATCTTCTCAGATCAGATATCCCTAAAAATGAACAGTACAACTGTCTACGAACAGCTGAAACCAGCAATAGAAGACGATAACAAACTTCTTCACTCATCATACCTCTACAAGAGAAGCAAATCCCACAATTGGCAACGTCGCTGGTTTGTGCTTCGAAGCAACCAGATCGCCTATTATAAGGATTCTAAAGAACACAAGGCTTCTAAAGTGATAGATATAAAAGATGTGCTGAGCATTGCTGTGATCCCAGATAACCATCGCTTCCACTTCATCATTGTCACCAATAAGCGGATCTATCATTTGAAGTGTTCAGAGGAGCAGGATTTCCATATGTGGATTGAACTTTTGAATCAAGTTTACACTGAATATAATAAGAAATTTGAATCTCAAAGTATAGCTGACTCGAGGATCAGTGAGTCTCAGTTGGAGAAATTGTACCAAGAGGACCAGGACGATGACTTCGAATACACACAGCCGGTGAATATCAATGACATCGACTTCTCAAATTTCCATCTTTCAGGAACTGAAGATAACTTTACCTCTGGGCAAGGATCAGATACAAACACCACTATGCACAATGCTTCTTCCACCAGCTTACCGCTACACACCAACACTGCTGTCACTGTTCCAGAACACAGTCATAATGTGGCGGCACACATACCGTCTCCTATTCAGGAGGAAATTGACACAGAGACAGCAAAAGAGACCCCTGCCACAAAAACAAGGAAACCAACAGATTCTTCTCTCATAATACAGACTCAAAACAGTAACAGCAACAGCAACAGCAACAGCACCAACCACAATGCAACACTATATGACTCATTACCATCAACCAGCTCTCCTTTGGCTACAGAAGACAGACCCACTCTGCCACAAAGACCAGCAGTGACGTATTACAGTTCTTTCTCATCCTCACAACCAGAACGTACCATCACGAGTGGCTCGCTATACCGTCTTAAGAAAAGATACAATCAATGGCGCAAATACTATGTTGTGTTGACGAACCACGCAATGTATTTCTACAAATCGCATAAGGACCATCAACAAGGTAAGATTCATAAAGAGATCAAACTACAAGATATGATCGATGTTGTTGAGCTGGACGCCCTAAGTAAGAGCAAAGTGTACTGCATGTTGATCATCACACCGTGGAAGAGAATAAGGTTCTGCGCGGAGGATGAAGATGCTCTTGTTAGTTGGTTAGTTTATCTCAAGACCGTTTTGAAAACAAGGCTAAAGGAGAAATTTGAAAATGATGCTAGGAAATAAAGCATTGCTGGACTGAAACCTTTACAGGGTTGAGCACAGTAATTAGAATGAGAGTTTTATATAGTTAGATGTGCAATTCAGATCTTGCTTTGAATGATACTGTAACTTTTGCCGTTCCTTAATTAGGAAGCAGTACTACTAGCCAATTATGTTCAAACCAGTCACGTGCCATACCACCAAACCTAGGAATAATTATGACGTAATATCTGGAATAATAACGTTCCCGCGGTTTAAATATAGCTACAGTTATGCAGGTACCGAAAATCGTTGACAATATTTGTAGTAACAGTTTGTAGATAATAAACTAATTCCGTCAGGATGTTTATCTGATTACTATTATTATCACAAGGTATGAACATGGTAATTCTTGGTATATTAAGATCAAAATTCCTTCATTGTTACGTTTAGCCTATTTCTTCATCAGTGATTCATTCATTCTGTTTACAGATTAACCATCAGGTACTTTGGATATTGGAAGAAAAAGTTTCCAAATCATTCAATAACTTCATAAATTTCCCGGGTTCTCCTTAATTTCTATCCACTTCATACAACAACCTCCTAAACTCTCCTTATTTACCTTCATCAACTCACACTCAATGACAGTACCAGACATCACGAAAGACTCTTATGGTTTGATAAAGGAGCATCTATATCAACAATATAAACTACCACAATATGAATCATTCATGGATTTCGGATATGATAAGTTCATACTGCATGACCATAGCCAGTATAACTTCTTCCATTCCGGATTGCCAGGTGCAGATCAAAGATACTTTTCAAATCTTTTAGGGGGTTCAGGGGTTCTTTGCAGTTTGGGAATGTTATTAGGATACAGTGTTCTTATATTTTCCTTGGTATGTTTGGTTTATTACATTTCTACACTCCTGAGACTGTTAGCTTTAAAAGTTAATGATCATATGACATTAAGATCTGAAATTTATGACATAGAGGCTCAAGATTTGCTCTACGAAGACAGTGCACCAGAGTTATCATACTCAAATTCATCCACGCCTCAATCACAGTCTCCAGTATTTTCTAACTTTTCTCAATTTGAGGTGGTTCAGTTGATTGATCAGTCTACTTACCACATGACACCTCGTCTAATAAATAATGTTAATGGGTTCAACAAGGAGGAGTAGCTCCACCATGTTCATGTCACAATTATAATATACTCTTAGCACAGGTTCACTGTATACACAATAATATTTAATAGAATTCATCAAGCTCATAATGAATCAGATATTATCATAGTATTACATTTCGTCATATTAATATTAAATTAGCAGGAAGTTCTCATATATATGTACAGTTCATGTTCTTAACAATCCTGAAGTCATCTCAATATCATCCATAACCCCAATGCGTCTCTTACTCTTCTTGGTTTTCTTCTTCAAATCCTTCTTCAAATCAGGAGATTTCCAGTTCTTCAAAAGCAACGAATTGACAACAACACTAACGGAACTGAAAGCCATACTACTGCCCGCTTCCAATGGAGTCAATTCGATCCCCCAAGGAATCAACACACCCATCGCTAAGGGCAACATCGTCATGTTATAGACCGTGGACCAGAAGAAGTTCCACTTGATCCTCCTTAGTGTTTGGTCAGCGATGGAAATGGCATCCACGACACCTTTCAATTCATTGTTAATAACAACGATATCTGCAGCTTCGATGGCTATGTCTGTCCCCTTCGAGGCTAAGGCTATACCGAGATCAGCAGCAGCCAACGCTGGAGAGTCATTGATACCGTCACCGACAAACCCAACTCTCAATCCTTCCTTTTGGAATCTTTCGACCAATTCCTTCTTCCCGTATGGTGACACTTCTGCATAGACGTTTTCATAAGGGATATCGATTTGCTCAGCGATGTGATGGGCCACTTTGTAGGAATCACCGGTACAGATGCAGATGTCTAGATCCATTTGTGATTGCAAGTATTCGACCACGGCGATTGAGTCTGGTTTGAGAACGTCTTGCAGTTCCAAGTGTCCGTGGTATGTGTCGTTGATGTAGATGTAAGCCAACGTGTTGGATGAGTTGACCACTGGTTTGAAGCTGTCGCCTTTGGAGTGGAACAATTTGGCGTTACCGATTTCCACTTTGTAAGTTTTAGAGTTCCAGCGTAAAGAGCCAACAAGACCTTCACCGATCTTCACTTCGAAATCGACAACCTCAATGTGATCAAGTGTCAGCTCTTTAGTCTGTTGAACGAAGCTGGTGATGGCCTTCCCTATTGGATGTTCGGATCTCGATTCGACTTTCCCAACGAATTTCAAAATGGTCTCCGTGTCCAACTCTGGGGTCTCACCGGTGATATGGTAATCATCCACTTTCATCTCACCCAGTGTTAAAGTCCCAGTCTTATCAAACAACAAAACATCCAACTCATTGGATTTCTCCAAAACATCGCCCCCTTTGATCAACACACCGTTCGAGGCACCTACACCTGTCCCAACCATCACAGCGGTAGGAGCAGCCAACCCCAAGGCACAAGGACACGCAACGACAATGACACTGATGGCTATTTTCAAACACACAAACACTTTATCGCCATGTTGGAAGATCTCAGGTGGGGTCTTCATCACGTGACAGATGATGAGCCAACAGATGAAAGTGATTAAAGAAAGTGTGATGACCGTTGGGACAAAGATGGAGGCAATGAAGTCTGCAAATGATTGGATGGGAGCTTTGTTGAGCTGTGCGGATTTGACTACTTTGATGATCTTGGAGAGTTGAGAGTTTTGAGAAGTGGTTTGAACTCTCACTAACAAATGACCAATACCGTTAATGGACCCACCGACCACTTTGTCGTTCACGGACTTGGCCAATGGAATCGATTCACCGGTTAATAGGGACTCATCGACCTCTGAGTGGCCCTTCACAATGATACCGTCTGCAGGGATCTTCTCACCTGGTTTGATCTCCACGATATCATTGATTTGAATCAAGTTGATTGCAAGTTGCGAGAAAGTAGCGTTTGGTTTGTTCCATTGCTCTGGTGAGTCCAACACGGAACAAGTGGAAGACGTCAGGTTCATCAAATTGGACAAAGCGAAAGATGTCTGTGACTTGGCTCTTGTCTCAAAGTACTTCCCCAAAGAAACAAAGTTGATCAACAAAATGGAAGTCTCAAACAAAGTATGTGGCGCCATTTCCTTGGATCTCCAAATATTCAAAAGAATCGTGAGGATGGAGAAGTAGTAGGCGATGTTCGTGGAGATGAAAATCAACAGATCCATAGTACCGCTTCCGTGTTTCAAGGAGTTCCTGGCATTCTCATAGAACTTCGAACCGATGGTGAGCTGGATGTATGTGGTCCAAATCAACTCAATCACAGATTTAAGGAAGATACCATGGCCCAAATCCCAGTCATACTGAGGGAAGAAATGGTTCAACACAAACATAGGACCACCAATAATTCCTGTGATGATAAAGTTCCATTTCCAATGTTCGATTTCTTGTAATTTGCTCAAATTTTCATTGAACAGGGAAACCTCCTTCACTGTTACGTGGACGTTGATTTGGTCTAAGAAGGCAATAATGGAACGAATACCTCTTCTGTACGGATTGTAAGACACCAAAAGCTCAAAATCGTTGACCAATTCAAAGGAGTTGACCCCTTCTAAACCCAGCAAGCCGTTCAAATCGCTCATGTTATAGTCATCGCCAACATCAATCAACAGAGTGATGTTCTCTGAGTACGTGTCCTTGTTGAACTGCGCAGGACCACTGTTATCGTTGACTTCAATGATGGTGGAGTCAAACCCACAGTCGTCAATGATCTCCTTGATGCTCTCTGAAGTTAACGATTGATGATGCTTAACGATGGCTTGCTCTGTTATAAGAGACACCTGGATAGCGACGACTTTATCGTTGGACCCAACAGTGCTCTCAATAGAAGAAGTACAGGCACCACAGGTCATACCCTTGACGTCCAGAATGGTCTCAATAACAGCGTCGCCGTCGTCATCGTCTGACGCTTGTTCTGAAGAAATCAACTCAGCGTCAAAGCCTGAGTCTTCAATAGTCTCCATGATCTGATCCTTGGTGACGACAAGTGCGTTATGCTCCACTTCAGCCTCTTCTGTGATCAAAGACACGTCACATGCAGAGACGCCGTTCATCTTCAAAACATTTGCAGTGATGGACGAAGAACAAGCTCCACAGGTCATACCTCCAATTTTGATCCTTGTCTTCATGATCTTCTTGTATGTGGTGGATATCAGTCTAGTGTCAAACCCACAGTCTTGGATGGATTCTTCAATGTCAGCTGGTGCTATGTTGGAGGTATGCTCAACACTGGCTTCTTCTGTAATCAAAGAGACATCAACTTTACTGATTTCTGGGGATTTTTCAAGCTCTGATATGATGGCGGATGTACAGGCTCCACAGGTCATTCCCTGGACCGATATCACTGTTGATGGCATAACGAATGAATGGATAAGTTGCTATTATGGTCCTCTAGCTTTTTGTGGTTATTATTTTGTTGATGGACTTGATAGCTAATGGTTTCTAGAAGAACTGATTTATTTATCTTTGAAAATTTACTGATTAGTGGGAAACTTAACAGCGGCTAATGTGTCAATTGGCTAGTAATTTCCAAAGCTGCAGTAAAAGAGAAGTTTAGAGGTTAAGGAAGGCTGAGTTATCAGTGATGATCAGCTGGCCGGTTGCACTGGTAGTGGGAATAGCTTCTTGGTTAGTTAATAGTTACAAGTGGAACAAAAGGTATTCAACAACTATGGTAAACTTACCATGGCTGAATTAATAATAAATTTATCGGATCTACAACTTCCAAGGTGTATTTTTCCCGCGGTCAATTTATAAATTGCTGCAGGCCGCAGAGCTGGGCCGTTAACTTTTAAGTGGGTGACACAAGTCCCATGACTTTATAGTAGGGTAAATTTCGGATCGGCGACTTGAAAGTTGGCCCGATTTGCGCAACTACTTTTCGCAAATATCGCTGACCGAAGATCCAGTTTTCGCAAACAGTTTTTATCGATTTCAACTGGCCGGAAACTCATAAGTTTAGGTTGAATTACACGTTAGCTCACTGGATACCTACGGATTTGACTAGTCCTTTCAACAAAAATAGTGATGAGTCAAAATCTCAGATTTCGTTATTACGAAGACTATCAGTGATAAGGGGAAGAGCACCACTGCTATAGATGTTGAACTGCCTGGATATGCAAAACATGTTGGGTGTACACACCTCCACAAGGTTATTACTAGTGAAGAAAAAAGGTGAGTTTGTGCCCTTCCTCAAAGTCACGTGCGTGATTTTTTCATGTGTCAGTTAAAAATATTTAGCCGCAGCCGCTGAGAAAGATCTATATTCCAGGGTCTTCAACTATTTCTAATTTAAGCTTATACTAGGTTTACAAATTTTACTGCTTCCATCAATTCTATCTATCATAACTCATATCTTGATGTTACAATAGTGTACACAGTGTCAATATAATATTCAAGATGACTTCAACGACAAGAAAATCAACATCGATTTCGCTACCACCAGCCTCAAGTCTCCCCTCAATCATGACAACTACCAATAACGATACCAATGCAACTGATCAATTGAATCACGATCAACAGATCAAACATAGATTCATGTCTGATAAGTCCAAATGGTACCCCTTCAAAGGTATAGTATCCGACTTACAAGACCGCCTGCCCTATTACGTCTCCGATTGGACGGATGGTTGGAACTATAGAGTGATACCAGCAACGATCCTTACCTTTTTCAC